>JBBMKC010236580.1:0-21487 GCA_037834085.1 Bipalium vagum | reverse complement strand
AAATTTTGTATTCATTTAATAAAAGGCGTATATTCGAAAAATAAATTTATATTGTTCACAAGATTAAGATTTTATTATATATTTATAATATAAAACGCTATTTAATACAAAGCACGAAATATTTGCCAATTGTGGGGTAAGGATTCAGTTACTAATATATCATACTAAAATATACAAAATTTATAAAATAAATTCGTTAAGTTAAAAAAGTTAAATTAAAAATGTTATCAAATTAAAATATTTTAAAAACGTTCCAAAGATGATTTTAACCAAAATTTAGACACCTGATAGTGACTTAAAAGGAATTTTTACTCAAAATAACCGTGTTACCATAGAAATATTTATTGTGAATTCATTAAAACAAAAAAACTTCAAAATTTAAATCTTGAATTTTACCAATTAGTAAATAACGTTTGAAAATCTTATTTGTATAATATTTAAAAAGGGAAATAATTATTTCCAGTGAAACTGTTATTTCCGTTTTTCTTGTCAATCAGACATCTTCATAACTTCCATTGTTAATTGGACAATATTTTGCAATGTAGACACATTTTACGTTCTAGGTTTCATTTTGGTGATAATAAAACTGAAATGAAGAAGAGAGATGGAATTAAATAATAGAAACGTTTTCGTAGAGAAATCGAAGATATTTCCTGACTACATGAAATGTTTAAGTATTCCATTGTTTCAGGAAGTCTACTTCAGTCAACATTTCCATTGTGTTTCGTAAAAGTTTGTCTTTCATTGCATAAATAAATAAATTATTATTTTACCAGAGAAAACCTTTCTGTTATTATTATTATTCTCCCTCTTTCTTTCCAGTTGGATTTATTCTCGATTTTTCATTAAAACTGTTACCTATCATGATGGATGGTCATCCAACCATTTAGCTTAATTAAGTTTTATTTGATGAAAATCTCAAAAAAGACATCTGTGGACTTCAGTGATGACGCAGAACATTTTTAGTCAACCTGATATTCCTGGTCCTCCTACTATCATTATCCATTGACGTCCAACCAATCACACTAATAACATATCAATACCTTTGTGTTTTGTTCGTAAAAATATAACGGTCTTCCCTGTATTTTTCACTTTTTTGATTTGAAGTCGATCGATAAAAGTTCTAACTAATTAAATCATCCAGTTTAAAGACCTTGAAAAATTAAAAAATCTAAAATGTAAAAATTCTTATAAGATTAAAAATTTTAAAAGATTTAGATTTGCTGTAGATTCTGATTGTCCAATATTTTCCATATTTTTAATTAAGAAATTTACCGCGAAAAGGCTTTTAAATTCTCCTAGGGTTGATCATGAAAATATAAGGCCAGGGTTGTGATTTGTGAAGAGGATGCTATTTTATGAAACAATGAGACCAATTAATGCCCAACGGAAAATTGCATTTTTAAATAGAGTACTGTTAATGGTCAGCTTTTGAGTAATATTTTTTAATTGAGGGAAATGACATCTTCAACATTTTTGATACAACTCTTAATTAGGAAAATCATTTTTGGAAAATAAATTAAATCATTTTCTATATTTATCGAAAGCTTTATTTTATATTTTGGATAGTTTTAATCACTTTTACATTAATAATAAATGCAGCTGAGCATGTGATATAAATACACATCCAACAGTTTCCAAATAATCGAAGAGACAGAGTCATTTGTTCTCAGAAATTCTTTGCAATAGAGTTTTCACTCATTAAGTCACTGTTTTCTTAATTTTTTAAGAATCTATATATGAACTTAGTGAAATATTGATCCTGCTTTTGTTTCAAACATATTTTCATATAATCTAAGTGACGTTCCACTCAAATTCCAAACATTTAAAATGTCCTCATAATCAACAAATTAGCGAAATTTAAGTCAAATGAGACATAGTCGCAAAAGATAATCTTTTCACTTAACATTAAAGTTAAGTCCAAGGTTATATTTGCATTCCAGTTCAGTTATTGATTACATTTTTCTATACTATGCACTCATTAATATTTAAATTCATTTATTCGAGAACTTTACTAAATTGATTAATGAATATTAATTAACGCCATTCAGAGATAAATCTCATTCTCTTTATTATAATCGGTCTTTTGTCACTGTTCACATTCTCCAGAAACCCGCTCAAAAATTGGACATTTTCGAAAACTCTACGGCAAATATGGGTCTGGTATAAAATTTAACTATACATATTTTTCAGAATTAACACAAAAATTATTTAATTTTTTACCTATGATCTTTCTTTTGACCACAGGAACTCTCAAATTTTCCTTATACACATATAACAACCTTACCCCACCCCGAAGAACCTAAATCAATTTCGTTCATATTATAAACGGTGAAATAAAAGGTTTTATTAAAAATACAAAATTCTCTCGTAAGATGCCTGGGAACTTTCTCTCTATCACAGATTGGGCTCGGTTCAAATTAATTTTTTTTTAATTTTGTTCAAAGAAGGCTGTTTCTCTGATACTCTCTATCCATCACAGACCAGCATACGTCCCCGCCTACCTCCAAATGTCGTGGAACTTGTCTGTGAATTTTTTCAGGCCACAAAATGATATCAGCTGATTCATGTAAAAAGCCAACTCCAATTTCAGAATTCCATGCTTGGGACCGTTGTCCATAACGATATCGACGTCTTTCATACGAGCTCGAAGTTGTGCTTTGAAAACATTGTGGATTTTGAGAAAGAGATCCGTTTCTCCACTGGTCTGATAAACGTCACAAACAGCAGTATGTAGTTTTGCCAAGTGCTGACAAACTGTGCGCATCTCAGTGCTTGGAGTGGGCGGCTTTCCGGTCCACGAAGCCATGGCAGTCTTGATTCGTTCCTCCATCAGCGAAATCAGCTTATCATTGATATCGTTTATGTGGTTTCGGTACTTTTGTTCTACGTCCGCCAAATGGTTCCAGTGATTCAATGGTTTCACTGTTCCCGTCTCTTCTTTCCCCTCGGTCCCAGTTCCAAGGTTGGCGAACTGAATCGATATTTTCGGCGTCAAAGCCAAAACCAATTGTAATGAGCGCGCCGTAAGTGCCAAGTTCCGGGCTGATATCGTTTCCAATTCTACCAATTTACGAGCCTTCGCTCCCAGCACTAGCTGATACGAGCGACTATTGAACGTTTCCAGCAACAAAATCAAATTTTGCAAAATCAATTCGCACACTTTGGGAATTTTGTGCAAATCGATTGCACATTGACAATACTCAACAATCATTTGAAACAACATTAGAGCCGCTCCGACCACAGTAAATCGACTATGCTCCAATTGTAAATACTGGTGACTGACTGGAACGGCATTGGATATTACTGAATTTTGCGTCTGTGCTGCACAATTGACACCATTCCGGTCCAGTAACGATAGTCCTGGTTGGTTGGATATGTGTTTCGCCAAATCCTGGGAGAGAAAATTCGATAAATAAAGATTCAAAAAATTGAAAAAATACAGAAAATGGATAAAATAAAAAGCAAAATTGTAAAAAATCAATAAAAAAATTCAGGAAAACAATATAATTAAAAAAAACATTAGAATGATAATGAAAAGAGTGGATGATGGAACCTACTTGCAACTGACAAGGCACTTCTGCAGCGCGCCACAAATCAGTGTCGAGAATGAGAAGTAGTTTTTCTTTGTGTTCATTGTGGAATCGGTTGACCAGTCGAATCGCGTATGTTTGTAGGCAAGAAGACAAGACCAAATCGCACACCAACTGAGCATGACGAGCATCAGAAGAATGAGTCTTGGGAAGAGACGAGTGATGTCGTTGGCCATCCTCCACATCATCGACAAACCTCGACCTGAGCTCGTTTGACACTGATTGGAGAAATCGATTCAATTGTACCATTTGGGCGGGCAGCAGTCGTTCGAGAAATCGATTTTTCGCTCGGATTCTCACAAGTCCAACAAGCTTCTGCTGGATCTCCAGCACCAGTCGTTCGGGAAGCGCTTCGATCTCCGTAATCACCGTCGTCCGGAGCTGTTCCGTTATGGCGCTCCCTGCCTCGTTGTGCACAGCCAAAATCAAATTCTGATGATTATCAGAAAGTCGTCCGGACTGATCAACATTGATCAATATCGTTTCTGTCATTGTCTTACAACCAGCCTGGATTTATATGCAAGATGAGGGAATGAAATTATTGATGTTTAGTGCTATTATTAATTGTTTTTTGCTAGTATTGATTAAATAGTACCATTATTGATTATTTAATATAATTTTATTATTATTTTTTGTTATTATTGAGTGTTTATTCCTATTATTGTTAAGTAGTTATATTATAGATTGGCTAATTCTATTATTGATTATTTATAATTATTATTTATTATTTAGTGAAATTGTTAATTCGTTAGTTCTGATTGATTAAATATCACTATTATTGATTATTTTTCTCTATTATTTATTATTTCGAGTTTTCATTGATTATTTAATAACTATTATCGAATAATTAGTGTTATCACTCATCAATTACCAATGCCTACCTGAACCTTGTCGAGTAACAAGAGCATATCCTGCGAAATATGGCTCATCAAATCCATCCATTGATCGAAACTCAATGCTCGCATTTGATCGTTCAGCATGGCATCAATCGATAATTGACCAACTGTTGTTGCCTTCGAATCGTCAATACTCTGTCCCCCTCCTGATCCTTCTCCATTCATTGATGATTCCACTGCTGACTGTCTGGCTACAGCAAATGTTGTGGTCGAGTTCAAACTGATGGAATGGCCGGAGAACGTTTGAACAGTGCGCGACTTGATAATCGTTCTCAACACTTCCATGGCCTCGTCGCGATACAGTTGCACGAGCAAATCGGTGGCAAGGTTGGAAAACGAAGCCGTGACTGTTGACGTCGTTTTCGTTGTTGTTGTTAAGGGGGAGGAAGACGTGGTTGCCATCATGTCAACCACGGAGGTGGCCGACGACCGGCAACCGTACAAAACAATCCGGATCATGGCCAAAAGACTGGGTACCAACTCATGACAGTATAAATGACGACGATGATTGAAATTATTGGCTGACGACTGAAAAATAAAGATATTATTGATTGTTTTGTTCTATAATTTATTGATCATCGTTATCATAAATTAGTTAGTTATTGATTACTCAATTTTATAATTAATTAATTATCGATATTATTGATTAATCAGTTTCATAATTTATTAATTTGTTCTACTATCGATTATTTATCATTAATATTGTATAATTAGTGCTCTCATCGATTAATTATCATTAATTATTTTCTATTAATATTGAAAAATTAACAAGTTTACATTGGCATTATCAATTTCTTGTTTTCGCTGCACGTCTTTGTCCACGTCACAGTCCGGTTCTGATTGGTCATACCAATGATCCTGACCGTTAGTGAGAAGCAAGGTTTGCGTTGGAGTACGGCGTCCATCGTTTGTCGTCTCAATGTCCAATCGCAATTGGTTGGTGATAGCGTTCAGGAATTCTTGGCGAACGACTTTCTCAACGAACTTTCTCATTTCCACCAATTGGGCGTGCACGTGACGCAAGCACAAAATCGGCGACGACGAAGTGAAAGAGGATATACTAGGAGATATGCCTCTGTCGCTGTCGTCGTCTCTGAATTTTCCGTGCAAGGCCGAAGGCGTTGAGATTGGAAGCAATTCGTATTGCATCAGGCTCTGTGTGCCGGCGATCAGATCGAGTGCACCGCAGAAATCGTTAGTCGACAACAAAGTCTGGATGACGGTCTGGGTTGAATGAACTGTTTTGACAATTCGAAGCTGCACCACCATCGATGACGATTATAAATTTATTATTATAATAATAATTATTATTATTATGTACAATGAAACAAAGAAAAATTGACAGAAACATGAAAAAGAATGACAATAGAGAAAATAAACAAGAAATGAGAAAAAGAGATACAAGACTTTAAAACAAGAAAAAGCCCCGTAATAAAAACAGAAAAAGAAACCTTAGGAAATGGAGCGAGACAAAAGAGAAAGAGAGTACTATTAAATTCCTTTTTGGGATCTCAAGAAAATTAGTCTGCAATTTATTTTATTGGAAAGTAAATCTCTTGATGACTGTTGATATGTTTAAACTGTAAAAACAGAAAAAGACTGATGTAGTGTATATTTTTTTAAAAAAATCGTGATTGTATTTTAAAAAACGACTAAAAAATCAATATAAATATAAGAACACATTTTACAAGTTGAATTTGATATTGATTTTAGTATAGTGCCATATGTATGGGTGTCCGCGCGTGTCTGAAGAAAAGGAATATGTTTTCATTATAAATAGTGGAAGGGGGAGGTAGAAAAATCGATAAAATAGCCGAGGAAAAAGACTGGTCTGTCTTTCTTTTTTCTTCACGAATGGAAAATGAATAAAAGAAAGTAAAAATAAATGAAAAAGAAAAATCTTGTGTGAGGAGGAAAAAGAAGGAGAAAGAAGTTTACCTGCTTCAAGAGCAATTTCAAATTGAATTTTCTCTGTTCCATCAAACCGACCTGGATATGATTATTGGTCAACTTTTCATTGGCCAATTTCAGTTTTGACCTAAAATTTCAAAGACAAAAAAGAATGATTTAAAGACAATTTTAACACCAAATCAATTATCAATGGCATAAAATTTTCATAGCAAAAATGAACAATAAAAAGTAGTTTTAAAAATAATATTTCAAATTAATAAATAATTATTTTAAAATATTAAAAATGTAAAATGAAAGAAATTCAATAAAGATATTATATAATTATAATAAATAATAAAAAATATAAATTTTGAATATTTAAAATTAAAAAATATAGTAGTGACAAAACAAATTAAAATAAATATTATTTGAAATGGGAGTAAATAAGATATTACGTGGGTTGCTCGATATGTATCGTGAAAAAAAATATCAAAAACTAATATTTAATTATAATAAACTGTCATTGTTTTTCAAAATATTCTCCTTCTTTGTCAATACTTTTTTGGATACACTTGAACCAATTTTCAAAGCATTTTACCCATGATGATTTGGGTATCTCACAAACATGAGCTTTAAAAGCATCACCCACATCCCCTGGTGTGCAAAATCGTCGTCCACGCAGCTTATTCTTCACATTTGGGAATAAAAATAAATCGTTAGAAGCCAAATCAGGAAAATATATAGTATGTCCCATAATTTCTATTTTTGGGTGCTCAAACATGGGTTGGGAAATAAACATGATCCAACATTTTTATCTGAATTTTATTTTAACCAATCACATTTGAATGTGTATTTCTTTATATTTGAATATGTATATTCCAAAAAAAATTCCTGGGAATTGAATTAAATTTATTACGTTAACATTCAAAATAATAAGTCATTATAACAATGAAAAGTAAAATAGAAAAAATAAAAATATTACTAAATTAATTTTAATAAGATAAATAATAAATAATAACTGTTACTATTAATTAATATATTGAAAATAAAATAATAATATAGATAATATAGTGATGATAGATAAGTAATATTAAAATATATAATAATTATAATAATTATAATAATAAATAATTAAAAAGTAAAATTAAAAAGGGTGAAGTATACAAAGTTAATGCAACAATGACCTCGGACTCTTTGAACGAATTAGTGCATGATGAAATCATACCAGAAATCTTCAACAAAATGTGCTAGTGTCAAACAGTTTCCATCCAAATGGATAATGGTCGTCCACATGTTGGTAAAAACAATGTGGACAAATTAAATGATTTCGGTGATAACCTTAATCCAATGATCTTGAATTCTTCAATTCCTTGAATAACCGATGCCAAAAATCTTCGTCTAACGAGCTAAGCCAATTATGGACCAATTTGAGAGCTGATTTTTGGTCTACACACTGACTTCTTTATTCGATATGAAGTCTCGAATTGTGGATAAGATCATTGTCTCAAAAAGAGTTGGTGTTGGTGTGGCTCATCGTTGAATAATATTAGCATTCTATCATGTATATATTTGTAAAATACAAATTTTTTTGATTTTCTTTTTTTAATTTAAATCAACTTTTTTATGGCATGTAGTAAGTAAAATAACGAGGGAAAATAAATGAATAAAAAATTACCGGACTTGTGAAATTTGTTTGAGAGCACTCTTGAGCTTTTCCTGTACCTTGTCGTGAGTAGCTACAGCCTCGAAGAAAGCATTAGACTTCTTGGACACCTTTCAAAAGAAAAGACACGTCACAAAAGAACAGAAAGCAAGAAGCAAATCGTACTTGTTTGGCGATATTAATCTCCACGATATCGAGGTAGTGGGACAGTTTGTCGTTCATTCTGGCTGCAGCAGTATCGGTTAGCCACTTCTGGTTCTTTTGCATTAGCCCACCACCGAGGCCGGAACTGAATGCCTTAGAAGAAGATGGGGAAGGAGAAGAAAAAGAAGAACTCGTGCTTTCATTAAAATGGTTTTCAAATGGGTTTTTGCCAATCTGGGACGACGACGACAGAGAGGGACTCTGTGAAGCGGTGACATTGTGAAAGATGGGAATAACGGAGGAGAAAATATCCTTAGAATTTAGATTGAAATCGGGCTGGAAAAAAAGTTTCGGCACGTTTTCAATTTTAAAGCTTTGGTTGGACTCTATTGTGATGGAAATAAAAAACTTAAAAATGAACATGAAACTGAGAAAGGGAGGAAGAGAGAGTGAGATAGAAAGAGAGAAAAGGATGGAATTAGAGAGTCGAATAAAATGAAAAAGAGAAAGACATACATTGAAATAGAGAGGAAGATTTAGAAGAAAGAAAAGGGAAAGACAGAAACAGAGTACGAATAGTAAGAGAAAAGATAAAAAGATGTAGGGAGAGAATGAAACAAAAATAGAAAGTAAAATTTGAAGAGAGTCGTGAACAGAGACAAATGGAAAAAGTTAAGAAAAGGGAGTAAGAGTAAAATAAAGAGAAAACGGAGATATTGTTAGAAAAATAAAAAAACAAGATAGAAAATGTACAAAGCTCAAAAGGAATAAATAAATATTCAAATGTGTTTTAAAAATAAAATTTTCAAAAAAAGTTTATTGATGTAGATTAAAATAAATAAAATAAAAATAATAAGCAAAAAATATCCCTATAAAAAAGCAAAAATATTAAAATTAATATTAAGAAAAATTAACATAAAAAATAAAATTAATAAATATTAAAAAAAACAAAAATATTAGTAATTATGGGAAAATAATAATAAGGTAAAAATTTATATTAACAAAAATAATATATAAAATATACTATTCAGCAAAAATTTTAAAAATTAAATATTTTATAATAAAAAATAATATTAATAAAAACTAATCAAAAGAATAAATATTAAAATATTAATTTTAGTAAACATCAAAAAATAAAGAAATAATATTTTAAAAATATATTATTAAAAATAATAATTTATTATATTATTTTTCTATAATTATTATTTTAAATACAAATTATATTGAAGAAAAAAAAATGAAAAATTAATTTTAAGAAATATAATCAGCGTTTTTGTTTTATTCGTTTCATCGTTTAAACTAAAAATATTTTTTCTCCTTTTGCTTTGTCGGGATTTAAATTTTGAATAAAAATCAATGCAGCTTAAATAATGATTAAATAGAAAAAAGAAAATGATAATAATATTTAATTTAAATAATACTATTATTATTGGTTATAAGAGACAAGGGACGTCGTGTTAATCGCGTGATGATCACAAACAGCAAGAACTAAACAGACAGTAAACGAAAAAGCGCGACAGAAAACAAATAAAAAACCTGCCCACTCACATTTCACAATAAAAAAACCGTAAAATCGATATTGACCGTTTTCCCGTTCAGTGATTATTGATTTATTTAAAAAAGCATTTTTGTTCAGTTCTTCTTGTATGATTCATCATTTTTTATAATTGTGGTAAATTTTTCGATACATAATAATAAACTAATTATATTTCAAAAAACTTATTTACGAATTGAACCATTGCTTTTTGAGAAAGAGAAATTATCATTGATTATTTAATTGTTGTTCTTTTACATTATAATTGATTCACATTACTATCATATTGATATTAATTTAGAATTATATTTTTATTTAATTAATATTATCGATTATTTTATTATAAATATAATTATTTTTCTAATTTATTTCTGTTATCCGTTATTATTAATATTATTATATTTATCATTTTTTATTATTATTATTATTATTATTATTTAATTTATAAATAATTATTAGTAAATTTTAATTATTGATTTTCCTTTCCGGCCTTTCTCTCTCTCCCCATTTTGATCAAACTCACCGAATGTGCCTTGCAAATTTTTATTGTCATTGATTTTCCTCAAGATCGTCTCCCGGTATTTCATGGATGATCGAATGTCGCGAATATATTTGTCAAAGAATTCCCGACTGGGCGAGATCAAGTGAGAGCATGGCGTTATTTCAGCCTTTTCAAATGAGTCGCCCCATGTTTTGGAGAATATGTCCAGCTAAATAAAAGAAGTCATTTTGACAATTTACAGTGAAGAAAAAGAAGGACGAGATGTAGAGTAAGAGATAAATTGAAATAAAGATGGAGATTATAGAGAAATAAGAATAGAAACAAAAATCGTCACTTGTCTGTTGCTGGGATCATTCAAAACAGCGGGAAGATTCACCACTGAATGGTGAGGGCTCCATTTCGTCGCAGAATCGATCGCCATCGGTGCATCTAAAGGAAGAATAAAGCACGAAGAAACAAATTGTCAAAATCAAATTTTTTCATCTCTTTCAGATTCAAACAAAAATCTTGAAGACTTACTGACAATTATCGCATAGTTTCGACTGATTTCCAAGCACTGGTCTCCGTTTTTGGCAATGGAAAACCTGTTACTATTTTCCACTGATTGCTGACGCTTCAGATGAAATTTCAACAAATGATACTCATATTCCTTTTCAGATAGAAATTCCGATTTAATTGTGTTAACTTTACAAATGCCATTTTCACCGTAATTGCACTGAAGTCTAATATTTAGACTGTGATTAAATTTTGTTAAGTGTTTCAATTTGAGATGTTTCACAAATTCTTTTTGATTCAATCCTTTAATGTCTTTACAATAATCACAAAACCACATTTCCAGTGTCCGTTTATTTCAACGCTGCTTATTTTGATGATTTAATTTGTTTTATAATGAAATATATTAATAATATAAGAGCCAACTAAATAAATTCAAAAAAATGCCTAACTAAAACAAAATCAGCTTTGAATGATAAAATAATTATTAAAAATATTTCAATGAAATTTATATCAATTATCTTAATGTTTAATAAAGTTTACCAAATATTAATTAGTGATAAGACTAATTAAAGATATTTTAATGAAATTTAATTGCATTTAATTCATAAAATGAAAACATTTGTTAAATACTAAATCAATGAATTTATTATTTATAAATTAAAAGCATATTGTTAAAATGTAATGCATCTTGATATTATAATATTTATGAATTATGTAAATTTTTAAAGATTATTGGTAGCTTTTTAAAGCTGTGTGATTTTTTCAAAATTAATATATGATAATAAAAAAATAACAAAACTTTTTTCTCTTGTCCTACACAATTTTTAAACTTTTTAAACATATTTTTTATTTTAATGTTAATTAATTGTAAATTAAAAATATATAAATTAAGTAATCCTTAAAATTTCACTATTAAATTCAGTCATTATCTAAAATCAATAATATATAGCTAAGGAACTTTAATATTTTAAATTAAATTTTTTCATTACAAATCTAATATAACACTTATAAAAATTCTTTTTTCCAAAGAAAGACTAACTTCAATTGACTTTTAAAGTTAGCCTAAGACAAATTTTATTAAGATATATTTATATGAATAATAAGTAATTAAATAATCAGTTTTAAATATAATTTTTTAAAAATCGAATTTGTATTCTGATAGAGCTGCTTTATTTTATTGAAAATAATCGGCTCTCATATCCTTCCAAGCTTTCCTTTTAAATAATATTTCTTTTCTGTTTATAAATGTTGATCCTTTTGGACTGTTTCTCTTTTTGGACTGAGATTCACTTCACAAACCCACTCACCGTAGGATATCTTCTATCTAAATGTAAACTTAAATTAAGCCTAAAATTAAACTTCATAATAAAAAAACTTAAATTAAACCATTTAAACAAAAGATGTCCTTGGTGGTACATCTACCGGAATAGATCCCAATTAAAATATTAAAGGATTTCAATCGATTCAATTCCCTGAGATTATATTTCCTGTCGAAAGATCTTCGAAATACTGACAAATTTTATTGTTATATTTTTATTTGAAATGTTGTTCAATATCAAATTATGATCTGACTCCGTATCATACCTGGTGGAAGATAAGATCAGTAATACCCGCCACCAATGATAATTTGTCAAGTATTCCATAAAAGGTCAGTAAACCATAACAAAAAAGAGGGTTGGAAATTATCATATTCCATCATTTCATCTTCATTTGGTATATCAATTTTCACAATTATTTCTCGGTAAATTCTGTAATTTTGAGAATTCAAAGGAGCTCGTAATGAAAATGTTGCCTCATCCGAGTACCATACTTTCTTCAAGCCAGCAATTTGTTCAAAACGGTCAGCTAGTGAACCTGAATTATTCATAAGTATTGTTTGATGTTGTGAAGTTAGAAAAATATAATTTATTCTTCTATAGCATTTCGGTTATAGGATATCAAAAATGAATATCTTGAATATTTCCCTTTCCTAGGCAGTTTCCCTTTGGATCAAGTAAATAATTTCAGTATTTTATTCATGAACCGGTGATGAAGCTAAAATTTTCACATTTTGATGTTTCTCACCAGAAAGTCGTTTATGGGGTTTTGTTCCTTTTTTGCTGTCATTTGTTAATTTATCTTTTATGAAAAGGGCAGCAAGATTTCAAATTGGTGTTTGGTAATGTTTCCAAAAAATTCTGGTACCAACTTTGAACAACTTGATAATCCCTGCATATGATTCTCCTTTTTAAAGAAAATTATAAGTTGCTTCTCAAAGTTTGATAAATGTCTTCCTTCTGGCATAAAATTATTAACAAAATTAAAAATTTTAAAAATAACATGATTTAATTGTTTGGTTCGACGCTAACTGCGAAATCTAATCTCAAAAATATAAAATGCTAACAATAATAATATAGAATAGATATGGGCTCACCAACTCCTTCAAAGGTAGTATAACGAATGAGTGTTCTAAGATACGAATTAAATCTAACTATAATCAACTGAGATAACACGATTATTATTACCAAAATATATTTTGTAAAAAAATACAACTCTTTCTTATCACAATAATAATATTAAATAATTAAAGTCTTCTTGGTTTTACGATAACCGAAGAATCCCTGATGTCAAAAATACGTATTCTGTCGCATAGAGAGAAGCAGAATCTAAGAGAACAAATACAGAAATAAGAAAATATAATAATAAAAAGAATATTTTGCAGAGTATTGGTTCTGAATACGTTAATGATTATTTGATTATTTAGAGTTTTCTCAAAAGAAATCGATATGTTTTTAAATAGCCGAAGCTTATTTAATATTACCTTTTATTATTTTATTCTGAAATAGTTGAAATTGATTTCCCTGCCATGTTTGATTCAAACATTTTTTTTCTATCTTCGTTTGATGTTTCCTTATTCTTTTTCTTTAAACCTGTAGTAAATGTACAAATATGTATACAGTATTAACAATATATTACTTCCGTAATTGTTCATTTTTACAATTTGTAATTTTTATAGTTTGTAATTTTAAAATAATCTAAATAAGCAAAAATGAGATTTAAACAATGTCAAAATTAAACTTGACATTGTCAAATAGAGTTTTACAATGTCAAAATAGAGGTGAAAACGGTGTGAATCGATATTCTAATTAAACAATTAAAATAATTTTATTAAATTTCCAGGTTTTTTAACTAGAAAAAAGTTATTTTAATTAATAATAATTATTGAAATTATTTTTAATAATAAAATAATAATTATTAGTTTAATTATTTTTAATATTATCAATATTTTACAAAAATATCCTTTTGCCGACTGAATCAACATAATGTTCTTGAAAATTTTTAAAACTTTCTAAAAAATTAATGTAAATGGTTTTTATGTATTTTATTTTTAATTAAAACTTTTGAACATATTTTCAAAACATAATTAAAAATTATCATATAATTAAAATGATGACTTAAATGTTTAAATAAAGTCCTGTAAAAGTTTTAAATTTTTTCAACAGTTGTGATCAGATTCTCACACAACTTTTGCATACATTTCAAATTTGAAATCGGTGATATTTTGACAAACTTTTCCTTGAATAAACTCTGGTGGCGAGTTTGTTCTGATTTTTTTGAACAGACCATAGAGATATGTCTCTTAAAATCCGACTTTTCTGAATCGATCCAAAAAATGTAAAGGTTCAGCTATTTGGCAAGATGTTATTTATTAAGTCTTGAAAATAATAGATTTCATTGATCGAAACAGTGAAAACCATGTATCTTTCAGTTTGATATTGTTTGCAAATTCTAATCCCATAATAACAATCGCTATCTACACCAATGTACGTAACATTCGATAAGAAATCCATAATATTAAAGATTAATGCCAGAAACTAAATTTAAAAGTAATATTCGTTTGGTCGTTTTAAATGTTCCAAAGACCATAATAATGTATGATGTCTTTCAATAAAACTTGATTTATTAGAATCATTGATTTGAAGCACACGAAAATAAGTTTTCTGTCATTTCGACCATTGGTATTTCTTAAAATTTTACATGGTAAACTGAGACCTCCAAGTGGAACTGAATATATTATCATAAAATTTAGTATTTAAAATTAAGAAATCAAAAGCTTTCTAATTTTTTCTAATTATCTCTCTGATAAGAACTAATTTTCAGTGACTACAAAGAAAAGTCAAAAAATAAGAAACAAGTAAAATTAAAATATTAACTACTTGAATCGAATACTTCTTATTGATTGTAACTTTATTGTAAAACAACTGATAGTAACGCTAACTGTAAGATTACCGATACATACAGTGCCGTCCAAAATATTAGCATTTTTTTAAAATTAATACATTACACAGTTTTTATGTGTGTATTTTTAAGCAAACAAATTTTATATGTTAATGTTTTATACATATTGATTAGTATATTTTTAATATTATTATTTATGGCTGATCTCAATCCAACTTCACTTCAAGATTTAGAGAGGAAGTTGAACATTGTGTGGACGCAGCACATCACGCCGGATTATTGTGCTGGGCTTGTGAACTCGATGCCTCGCAGGATAGCAGCCGTCTTGGCTGCAAAAGGTGCACACACAAAATACTAACTATTGTGATTGTTGTTTTTGTACTTATAAAAATGTTTTAATAAATAATTCAGCTTGTGCCTTATTTTTAACATATTTTTTAAAAAATTGCTAATATTTTGGACGGCACTGTAGGTATCACACAATTTCTGATTTTATTGACTTTAGCTTTTGTAATTATACTATTTATCTATGAGTAAGCTACAACCTATTTCTCGTATTATCTTATTCCAACCCCTGAATAGCATTATGCTCATACTTTTATGTCAGACCCTATAAATGGCATTATACAACGCTTACTGAGCTCATCGCTTCAAGCTTTATTGGATTAAAGGTGATTCACTTAAGCGCTAATTTCTTCAGG
Source organism: Bipalium vagum (assembly GCA_037834085.1). Classification (NCBI taxonomy): domain Eukaryota; kingdom Metazoa; phylum Platyhelminthes; order Tricladida; family Geoplanidae; genus Bipalium; species Bipalium vagum. The sequence goes on along the minus strand of JBBMKC010236580.1, from coordinate 5,851 downwards.
CAGAAATAAATTGATTATTACCAAAATTCACTTAATTAATTAATATATTATTATTTATTATGATTCTGACTTCTTAAAGCCCTTATTTAACCTAGGTGTTATAGATCAGCATATTAATCAGCATATTAATCATTTTTATTTACAATTCATTAATTTTCCTCTTCATTAATTTTTCATTAATCCTTAAGTCAATGTTATTTAATTTTAATTAACCATTTAATTAGATTTATCGGATCATCTTTTTAAGTTGCCCCCTGGGGTGAAATTAAAGTACAGTGGCTCCACAAAACATTTGAACGGTCTCAAAATTGACCATTTTACGTAAAACAGAATACTAAGTAATAACTGCATAGAATATATCTTTAGATTATCAAATTAAACTAATAATTATTAAAAGAAAAATTAAAACAATTACGTATCACAGATATAATCTAAAATAATGGAAGTTTTAGCACCATAAAGTATTTGAACGGAGAACAGTTTTGACTATTTTGTAGGCTAGTTTCATGAAAATTACTGTTTTAATAATTTTTAAAGATTTGGTAACATTTATCAATTATATTTAGAAGTAATAACGCATTTAAAAATTTTTTTAAAAAAATGGCTAAAATGGAAGTTAAGGAATGAATGCTTTATCATATGCACAATAAGCTCGAAACTCGGCCCCAATATCCAGCTTTTCAATCCTATTGAAAAGCTATGGTGTTACCTTGAAAAAATGTTACAAGTTTTATGATTTGAACTATTTTGATTGAGTTACATGTTGATTTTAGCCATCAACTAAGATAGCATCATAGGTTGTCCAGATCAGATGGATATTTTGCCTACTAGGTCGTATTAAAGAAAGAATTTCTGCCAACAAAAAAAGCAAAAAATATATTTTCAGCCAGCGGAGGTCCATGCCATACATTAAAAGTGTTCTTATTTTATGGACTAGTCAAAATTATGTGTACTCAATGATTGGGCAGCTTTGTCAGCAGATCTAAATATAAATATATATGACCCGAAAAACAAGGTTGTTTGCTGAAGGTCGGCAAATATTGAAATAAGTTGGAGGACCTCAATGGAGCAGTGGGAGTTGATTCCCGAATCTAAAATTAAAAATCTGTATGCATGTATGCGAAGAAGGAAATAAATACATCATTCAACTTGTTGGTTAGATCCAATGATCCTGCTGCAAATTATCCAAAACAATATATACATCAAATGGAGGTAATGATGACTAGTGATCTGTAGCCGATCTCATTCATTATAGTTCTTAAACCAGAGCGAAACTATTAAGCCAGAAAAATATTGTTATAAAATCGACGAGATGCAGTTCAAACTTCGTCATATACAGCCATCATTAATCAATAGGAAAGGAACAATTTTTCTCCATAATAACACTCAGCCACATATGGCACACTCGATCTTACAGAAATTGACCAGTTGGACCGCTTAACATTTTGAACAATTTCATTGATTACTCAACATGCATTGATTAACTTATGCCTTGCTGGCTAAAGTTCAATTCCAAAGTGTATTGAATGGAATGGTTCTAATTTCGATTAATTATGTTTTGTCTTAATTAAATTTTACGCAATCAGTGTTAAAATGCGACATTAATTTTTGACCAACCGAATATTTTAAGCACAAAATATTGGTTTTAATAACAAAAAACGATTGAAGAAGCAAATGTTCACCGTATTCTGGTATACATGATCAAAGCCTAGCCTTTCTCATCAGTCGCACTCGAGTTGAGTTGGGCACTATTTCATGAATTATGTTTCAGTTTTTAGCCATGAATATTATAATGTCCAAAAACACTCAAGACCCCTATTGGCTAAATAAACGGGATCCGGCTGAAAGTACGAGAAATCTTCGATAATTTAGAAACTGTTCGAAGTGTATTATTTCTGTTAACCAATCTTTCTCCCTGTTACACCCTTAAACTTATCTATTACTGACAAGGAATGAAACTTCTCCAAAATGAAGCAATGAAACCGTTCAACCAATATTGTGAAAATGATTTAAATCATTTGCCAGAAATTTCACTTTCACTGTAAAACCAAAAAATAAAAAATGTTGAAGAAATATTATTTTCTTCAGTTAAATTATTATTTATTTATTATTTTCCACCAACACTTGGACTTATTCAGAGGCGAAGCATTCACAAAGCTGCCACAAAATGTGGACATTTCCATTATTTTCCAAGAGATGTTTTATGGGTTCATTGTCCCCTTGAAGACGTTTCCATTTCTCTTTTCCATTGAAAATAATAAAAATTGCAGCTTTTTTTCTTTTCATTTTTCATTTTTATAAAAGAATGAAACTGGAACACGAATTCGTTTCTGTCTGCAGCAGAGAAAAAAATCTTGTAAAAATAAAAAAGGGGAAAATATTCACTGAGAAAAATATTTTGTCAAAAATTTTACATAGATCTTTTTTTTCTTTCAAATTAAAAAAGTTTTTAAAATATTTTAATTAATAATTATAAAATTATTTTTTTTAATTAAAAGAAATTAAATCATGATTATTTTTAAAAATTGTGTGATTAATTAAATTAATTAAATTGTGCAATATATTTTTTCTATATGAATTTTAATTTTATCTAATTAAGGTATTTATTTTTTTTTAATTATTTAAACAATTTATTAAAATTATGATTTTTTAAATTCATATTCATAAATTATTCATAAAAATTTATTTTTATTTCTTATATAATTTAAGAATATTAATAAAAAATTAATATTAAAAATATTATTAAATATTAATAAAAATTTTTATTCACTTATAATTTTTGTAATTTAATTATTTTAATTAACATTTTTAATAATTTTTTATGCTGAATTTATAGTATTATTAATATTAGTCGATAAAGATATTTTAAAATAATATTGATTTTCTTAAAATACACACCAAAATCTACTGATATTTAAACAAGATGTTAATCAATAAATTAATATAAAACCCTTTTTATCATTTTAGAATTTAATAATATTTTTAATTTTATATAAAAATAATAATAATAAAAATAAATAATAAGTTGAATAATTATTAATAATAATTATTAATTTTAATTATTATCTTATTATATTTTGAAATAATGAAAAGATAAGGGGTTCTAGAATATTATTTATTGGAATAAAAACTAAGATGAATAAAGCAAGCAAGAAAAAATTAAGAAAAATATAAATAAAAATGTTTCAAAGTGCAGTTTTTTATGGTCCACCTTCACTCACCTTTTGCACAGGTTGCCGATTTAGTCTTTGTAAAATATTTACAAATGTTTCCCAAGGTAATTTGAGTTTGCAAAGTTTTCACTTTTGTTATGCAAAGACCATAGAGATTTGCCAAATCTTCAGTGCCTTTTGAAAGAGTAGTTGGACGAATCTCACCACTCATGATAAAGTTCCAGTTATTCTCAACAATGTATTTTGTTAAGTTTTGAAAATTAAAATAATCATCGATAAACAAAGAAAAGATCAGGTTTTTTCTCTTCAAATATAACTTGTAATCCCTAATCTTATAATAACACCCCCCGTTCTGGTCACTGCAAGTCCCGTTTGACACAAAAGTCAGCATTTTATTCAGAATTGCTCCAAAGTTAAAATTGAAAATCGCAATCATTTTGCTGCTTTTGAACGACCCAAGACCCATTGAGGTGTAGGTTTTGTTGTCTCTGATCAACGTTGTCGATTTCTTAGGATCTGTGATCTGAAACACAAAGGATTGCCTTTTATTTATGTCTTGATCATATACATTATTGAAAATCGCATATCGAGGGCTGGAGTCATCCGTATGGAACTGAAAAACGAGAAATGCAAATAATGGAAAATAAAAATAAAAGCCAGTCTCACAATTTTGTTATATCGATTGTTGATAAATATCGTAACATTGGAACATGTTGTGTTGGACTGACAAACTTCGTCAAACGAGTACAAGTAACACAGCGATGATTGGACATCAAATTGAAATGCTTTGCAGTCAACTAAATCGCATTTCATTCCACATAAAAGTCCGGAGGTAAGGTTAAACGTCTGCATTGGATCAAAAGCACAAGATTGGACAACTTGATAATAACTGTCTCCTTTTATTTTCAAAATCAAACCAAGGAACATTATAGTTACCAAATAAGAAATCATTCTAAAATAAAAACGATAATAAGCGTCCTGGATTTAAATATAGAAAATATTCAACAATTAGAATCTAAAGCCAATCGAAGATTCAGCCATTTACCAATGGCTGTGTCGCTTTTAAATTATAAAATATCTTTTTCCTTCATATTTAAAATTTTTTTTCTCTTATAAAAGATTTTACATTTTTAGGGTTTTCAACCCTCTAGGGTCACTTTATTGGTTAGATTAGATTGGTTAAAATGTGTAATTTAAACTCTGTGTAAAGAGATATTTGTTGATATTAAAATACCTGAGCTTTCGGGTTATATACATGTATGATAAAGCTGGTAGTGATTTATTGAAAAGGTTAATATTTCATTCTTGGAACACAGAAACATTGATGAAAGAATTATTATTAATAAAAAATCAAACATTTTGACTCTTCCTGTGAAAGAACAAAATACTCAGTTTTGTCTTTTATTTCAATCTTGGGAAAGGGCTGACAAAAATTTTCGTTTTTATTAGTAAGAAAATATCTGAAGATTTCAGTTGAAATGTCTTATTTCTTGAGTAAATTTCTTAACATAATCATTAACAAGACCGATAAGTTCAAGATTTAAATGTAAGTAAATCGATTACAGTTGGTTGATTAATTTGGTTTTTAACAGTTATTTCTTCGAAATAACTTAACTACTACCAAAATCTACAAATTTCTTGAAGAAAGTTGGGAAGAAGAGAACGTCAACAGCAGATTGCCAAAGAGTTTGAAGGAGAACAAAGAATACTTTTAGAGTACAACAAATTCAGGAAGTTCAAGAACAATAATAATATATAATTATGCATGAAATGATTGAAAAAGAAGTTTTCATCTATTTAAGAGTCACTGACATGAAAAAAAGAATATTCACAGCACATTGAAAGAAGAACTGGGAAAGAAGTCACTTTGCTTTAGATGGGTTCCTCACATTTTTACTTATAATAAAAAAAGAGTCCAAGCCACTTTATGTCAAGAAATTTTGAATATTTATTTAGTAAGAAGGACGACAGAAAAGATCATTATGATCGATGAAGAATGGATTTGCATTTGAGACGTACCCCCAAATGAATAAAACCGTTTTTTGGTGGTAATCGGACACTATATGATAGCAAATTTAATATTATTTTTGAAAGCAACTTTGAGAAATCACTCACGTATTTTGAATTTCTTCAAAAAGCTGACAGATACTTACAATATGATTTCGAACTTAAAAACTGCTTGGGAAATGATCATTCAGCATGACAATGATAGGTATCACGTAGTGCAGTTGATTCGACTTTGGTTAGTAGAATATCGCATATCTCTATTAACACGGCCGCCATACCTACCCGACACAAACCTGATGGACCTCTTTATTTTCAGGAACTACATGAGCTGCAGATGTGGAAAAACTTGAGTAATTCGGGAGAAGTGAGCAATGATTTCCACTAATATCTGGAGTTAGTCACTTCCAGAATTATAATCGAAGTTGATGAAGACTATGTTTAGGGTCCTTTATGGTTCGCTAACACTTTTAGTATAATTTTACATGCGATATTCACAAACAAATGTTTCAAATGATGTTTTTATTAGGTTTTGATAGGATTTCATTGACAAGAAAAACGAAAGTTTTTTGTCAGCTCACCAGATTTGGCTCCTAACGACTTCTACCTTTTCAGAAACCTAAAGCAATTTCTCCGGAGTAAGCATTTTAAATCAAATGAAGAAGCTATGGCAT
>JBBMKC010236569.1:0-11167 GCA_037834085.1 Bipalium vagum | reverse complement strand
TATTATTATTATTTATTATTATTATTATTATTATTATTATTATTATTATTATTATTTATTATTATTATTATTATTATATTAATTAATTAATTTTTCGTAAAACTTTCTTGATAATAAACCTTAAATGAGTAATATATATTATCAAATAATTTACTAATTTATTCTTCAAACACACCAATAAAAATTAATAATTATGATTTAACGAAAAATCCTTAAATATTTTATTAATTTTTAAAATTTTATTATTTATATAAAATAATTAAATATAATAATTTTAATATGTTACTATTAAAAGATTATTTTGGTGAAAAATATATTTATTAAATAATATTTATATATGATAATATATATTAATTAGTCTAGAGAATTCGGAAGTGACTTCATGTAGTTGTCATCCCTTCATAGGTTTTATTGAACCCTCTTCACAACAGGCATTGTTTAATAAAGAACAAATTATATAATGATATTAATAATAATGATGTCAATTAGTAACTGCTATGAGATATATTTTAATTTTAAAAAATAATTATGATTATGATTTTACCTTTTTTTAAAATCAAAACATAAAATGGATTTTATAATTATACGAAAGAATGTGAACATTTAGCCTAGCAAAACAGTCAGAAACGTTCATTACAGGGTAGCCCATAAGTCACTTTCTTATTTAACATTTTTTGTTAATAAACTACTTTATTGTTTCTAGTGAGATAAATAAACAAAACTGGAATTTATTTTAACTGTTTATGGAAAATGATGTCATATAAAACTCCCTCACCATTCGTTTCTCAATCGGTAGTTGTTTCTTAAACATTTTCCATTACAAAGTTTGGATCAATTATCTTTTCAGAATATGCAATTCATATGAATGTATTACCATTTGATAAAAAAAATCTTATATCTTGCTTATCGAAATATTGATTGATTCATTTTTTATAAATAATTTGTCAATAAAATTGCATTTTTTTCCTATCCAAATCTTGAATTGAAATCGCAGAGTTTATCCGCTGCTTATAATATATTGGTAGTAAGCTTTAAAGAACGAAATCTTACAGTACTTTATTTGAAAAAGAAAGATGTTTTATTTAATTTTAATTGTTTTGGAAGTTTTTTTTTAAAGATAATATTTCGAATAAAAATATAAAAAGTAAAATTGTTTGTTAAAAAGTTAAAAATTAAAGGAAGATAAAAATATTTCTTGTTTTTTGAAAAGTTTTTATTCTGTAATAGTTTTGTGGTAAATTGTCTTGTTTTGGTCATGAAGGTGGGAGTCTCTAAATTTTCATTGAGAATTTTTTTTAAAATGTCAATATTTATGGGATGATCTGATTTTTTAGAAATGACTGAAATTGTAATCAACAATATATCCAGGCAATAAGATTTTACTGATTTCAATATTTTTTATTTTAATAATAATATAATAATATTTATGTTAATAATATATGTTAATAGTAATATTTATTTTGTATTTTCATCACATTAAAATGTGCGCTTTGAATTGCTTTAAAAACACATCTAAATGTTTATTGTTAAACAGAATGGATTTAAAGTTCCATCGCTATTTTAATAAGCAATCAATCAATTGGTATCGATTAAACGATTTTTGCATAGTAAGATTTATATTATTTATTTCCAGACTTATCAAAATAATTCTACTTTTAATCTCTTGATAATTTTCAAACAATACTGACTCTAAACGAAAGGGATTCAAATCATTTTATGGCCAGCAAGATTTGAATCCGTGAAGTTATAATATAAAGATAAGCACTTACAAAAGATATTTCACAAAAAGGAGCATCTACTCATTGAGCTGGAATTTTTTTAGTTGACAAATTGCCTCAAAGATTGATCGGAAATTATTGTCCAGTTTTATAGCCCCCAAGAAATCCAGACAATATCAATGAATTATTTTCTATGGGGAAATGTAAAAGAAAAAGAATACAAACATCACCTTCAATCTACTGACAAATTGAAACAGCTAATAAAAGAAGAAAATGAATAAATTTTTCATTCAATGTTAACTGCCGTTTTTGATACTTTTGTAAACCGTTTAGATTTAAGCCTCAAGGTTTATGGACAACCATTTTAATTGTTGTAAACTAACATAGGATATCTTTATTTAATATTTCATTATTACTTGTCTCTGCTACTTGAAGCTATTTTTCCATACAAAAATTTAAAATATAGAAGGAACTTTACACTCACCCCGTATTCATTTTATGAAATGAACACTAAAGATATTTATGGAAAGCAGTAATGTATGTAGTTTGATGAGAAAAAACCTTAAATAAAAATCTAAATATAATAATTTTAGACCATTAAATATTTTTTTAATAATTATATCTTTTTAAAATCTGCTTATTAGCAAAAATGAATTTTTCACAATATTTTCAATTATTCCTTAAAATATCTGTCTATTAATAAAACAAAAATAGTGGATAATTAAATATATTTATTTTGAAAATAATTATCAATTTGATACTTAAAGTTTTCAAATTTAATCATCAACGTTTATTTTCATTTCTGAATAAAAATATTAAATTAAAAAAATCGTGTTTAGAAGCATCTAGACCAAAAATATCAATATTTTTGTTACAATTTTTTTTGTATTAAATTTTTGTTATGATTATATATTAAATTCAGAATAAAATATTAATTCAATTTTAATATAAAATAACTGTAAAGAAATATTAATCAATTATTAATTAAAATAATTAAAATTCTTGGACATTTAATTAGATTTAATATTTTAATTAATATAAGAAAATATAGACTAACGTCATTCATAACAGGCATTAAATTTATTACTACATTCTTTCTTTTATATGTATGAAGATATAAATATTTTTAAAAAATATTTATAATTTATTTATTTATTTCTAATATTTATTTATTTTATATATAATTTTTATTTATATATAATTTATTTTATATATCAATATTTGAAAAATTTAAACAAAATGAAAAAATAATAAGATTTCATACATCTCTAGGATTCAATAATTTCTTGTTCTTTTAATAAAAGAATTTTCGAAATATCTGTCTACTAATTTTAGATCTGTGGTTAAATCAACATTAAAACAATTAATACAAAATGACGTGAATTGTACAGATGTTAATATATTAGAAAATAATTTTTGGTTAGTTAAAAAACATTTAATTAAAACAATGGGTTAAGAGTAATATTTGCGTTTAAAAAAATTCTCGCGGTACCATAAGATTTTAACTATTTTCAATTTGACTTAATTATTAATGTTGTTTTTTTAAAATTAAATCATTTATTAAAACAAAAATTGAACAATATTCTTACTCAAAGAAAAATAAAGATTCATTTAATGCATAAATAAATAATAAAAAACGAAGCACAAAATATTGAGATTAACAATAAAACAATAAGAAATTTTAGAATAAGAGCCACTTTAATGATAGTAACAAAAAATAAAATGATATATAAAAAATAGTGATATTTGGTTGTTTAAAAAGTTTCCGCCGATTTTATGAATAGTTGGCGAAAAACTTTACAGATATTTATATTTTATTTGTTTAAATATTCATCATATAAACTGTAGTGAATGAGAGCGGCCGCAAACAGTCATCATCACATTTCGATGTAGATCATTGTCTAATCACGAGTTGAATGAGGCTAGTTGTCAAATATAATCCACTTTTCATTGCACGTCACAATGCGGTTGAGAAAAGAATCATTATTGTTGCACAAAATGAGCGAAAATGCAACTTCAAATCGACGTTTTTTTCTGGTTTTGAACCCATTTGTCAAACTTTATTGATTTACCAATTTCTCACACGTGATTCGAAGTTGTTCTAATAGCTTTCTTCTATAAGTTGGCCCTCACCAAGTCCTTCTATTTCGCTTTTGTAATGATATTTCTTTGTCAACTACCTTAGTCATCTTCAAGTGTCTCATCTCCATTGACAAATTTTTAAATCAACGTTGAAGCAGGGGTTTGTTTGTTGTATCTTCTCAGAACGCACCATTGATTTTTTGAATGCCCTCCTCTCTTTTATGACCTAGTTTAAATTCGTATAAGAAAATTGTGTGTAATTGGCTTTTTTCCATCGTAACTTCTATAATTATGAATCACATTATTTTAACTTAAAATAAAAAGGTAAATTTAGACAGACGTAAATTGAAATTTGCGCTCTAAAATGATATACAATAAAGGCTTTAAAAATAAAGATAAATAATGTCCAATATATGACTATGACAAGACCGGTATTAATTTTTGAACAATCTAAAAGATGATATTAAAATATTTTATTAAATTATAATTAATTAATTATAAGATTTGTTTATTCGCATGTTTTATTTATTCACAATAATCAAGTCTGGCTCTCATTCCTTCCATTTCCAGTACAAAAAATGGTATAATCAGACTTAAACTTGAATTCAGAGATCTTGAAATGACAAAACAGGGACATAAAGTAACAAAAATTATAAGTAAAACTGAGGAGAACGTATATTAATGAAAGTTAACCTAAAACTAAAGTTTTTTTAAAGTTTTGGGAAAAACGTCATTTGTTTCGTTTACTGATCAATGGAAAAATATCTTTTCATTTTCCTTCCTACTCACTAATAGAGAGTCATTATTCAGAGATTCTCTATAATTAATTAAACTCAAATATTCACAGATCCTCTTTTGCAGAATTTACTGAGAAAAATTATTAATAGTACATTCTGAAGATATTTTAATGTTAGGTTTTCATTACAAATATTTAAAATTAAGAAGTTATGATTTTAATTTTCTGCGAACAAGAGACACCAGACAGGGTTTTGATCAATAATAACTGCAAAGATAAAGAATTTTCCTTATAAATCTTATATTTAATTTCAATTTCTTTCACAATAAATTCTCTCCCTAAGGGTCTACCTTCAATAAATATTACTTGATTTTGAAGCTGAAGTTGGAATAAATAACACCCACCATAAACCATATTATAATTTTCAAAATAAAGCTGTTTTAAAGTATATTTAACCAATAAACTAATTTGAGACCATTATCTGAAGGATTACCATGATTACTTTTTCTTAAAAAATAATTTTTTACGATTATTTAATGTTATTAAATTAACATTGAAAAAATCCCATTCAGTAATTACAATTCGAACGAAATACAATTAAGATTAAATTGATTCATTAAAACAAATCTAACCTTTTTAAAAATACATTATAATTAATTTGAAATGAAGAAAAAAGAAATAATTATCAAATTAACAATCAACAAAAAACAATGATCATAAATTGTAAAGGGAAACATTATATTTTCATTTGTAATGGGGTTGGTTTTCGAAAGAAGAAAATATTTGTCAACAATGAACATAATAAACAGACTTACTAGATTGTGGACAAAAGGATTATGTTATATATATAAATAAGATTCTTTTTTTTATTGAAAGACGAGTATAAAATTTTTTTTTGTAAAATAGTGCCAAGATTTTTATGAAACCTATCAAATATAAATTTATTAATGAATCTCTTTTTTTCTTGAAAATTAATTAAGAAAAGAAATACCATTAACAAATCCCCACAATTCCTTTGTGCATTTACTGAATAATAAATGTATGGGAAATTATTTTTATGCTTTTTAGACACTTAATGAAAGTTGTGGAATGAATTTTCAACAAAAGTATAGGAAATTTAATTTAATTATATTCCACTTTATTCATGTCATATATGGAAAAGTAAATTTAAATATTTTATGAGGCCTATACGCAAAATGTATAAGCAAATCTTTTGCTAATATTAATTTAATGAAATCAAATCCGGAATAATTTGATATATTTCGATAGGCATAATGAATTTTTAATCAACGAAATCCTCACATAATTCCACGAGATAAAAATGGAAATTATTACATTCTGTGACTGACAATAATCACAGATGGCAGAAGAAGACATTATCTTGTAGACGAACGTTTTTATTATTTTCGATAACTTGGATTTTTTGCAAAATTGAGGGGGGACGATCGGTAATAAAAAAATTAATAAAATATTCCAGTAAATACAAACAGATAATGTGAAAATGTTTAGTTTTTTTTCCTGGAAGCAATTTTCAAAAGATTATACAGTAATATTTTGTGGTTTGCCTGGTGAATTCTGAATTATTTTTATCAGGTTGGTGCATAATAATGAAAGTTTTTATTCTATTAGCTTAAACTCTGAGCATCTACTGTGTCATTTGGGCAACAAGTGGGTGGGTACTGTCTTGCATAAGGATTGGACGCTTTCTGCTGACTTAAGGTTTATAATGACTTATTGTTTTCCTTTGTATATCCTAGAAATCTGAGCAATATTTGTTTTCAGAAAGTTATAGTGAATGATGTCATTGGAATTGCACCAAACAGTTAATCAGTTTTAAACTATGGATTCGTTAACAGTACTGTCTCTTCAAACATGGTGACTTTTCGAGCTTCTTCTACGGCATTAGGCTCTAGTTTAAATTCGTAAAAGTATTTCATCAAAAGATCCAGAGTTTTTCTTTCATGGAATTCATTCGTTACCGGAAAGGTGGACAAAGGTTGTAGCTTCCAATGGAACATATTTTCAATAAATGTTTTAAAACAAAATTTGTAATAAATGTCATTGTTCTACACCTAATATACTATTCGTAAACTCTATTTTCAACTTTTTTGTTTTTAAGCTAAATGCAGAAATATAATGTTTTTAATTTATTTTAATGATGAATATTTAAATAGAAAACCTTTACCTTTAAATGATAAAATTTTTTGGTAATTGAAAATTCTTTTCCTTATAAACCGTGGCTTGCTTGTAAGAAAATTACTACAAATATCCGAAATAAAAGGTGCAGCAAATTTAAACCAATTTTTAAAAAAAATATTGCAAAAGTAATATATAATGTTGTATATATAATATAATTAATTAATTAATAATTGTATATATAATATAATTAATATATTTTGTTGTTAAAATATTTAAAATAAAATTTTGACCAATAAAACATTCAGAATTTATTTCTTATAATATAGTTATAGTCACCATTAATCAATGATTACAATAAATCCCTTTGCAATAAATTATAAAAATTATATTAAAATATTTCATCTTTAATAACAATTCTTCTCTATATTATTAAATAATCCAAACTCTTAATTATTTTAATTCACTTTGTTAGGATGTTAAGTAAAGTCCTAAAAAAATATATACTAACAATGACAGTAATTATAATTATAATTAAAGTGTTTTTAATAAGTCATTATCATTTTAACCAAAGAAATCTAAAGGTGAAAGATTCGGAGATCTACCTGTCCGTTCGATAGGACCTCTTTATCTTAATACCTCAGATCAAAGTTATCCAGTCATTTTCGTACTATCATTGAATAGTATATTGGCGCTCTATCCTGTTGGAGAATTATCTTTGAAGCCAAACGCTTTTTGCATAAATGGCAACAAATAATTCTTCAGCATCTGAAGATAATTTTTTCCATTTTTATTTTCATAAAAAATTACGGCACAATGATACAATATGATGACATGAGACATCAAACATTAACTTTTGGAGATTTATCTTTGTATTCCTACACAGTTTTCAAATTCCTATGAATCTTTTGATTCAAATTTTGCGAAAAGAATCAAAATTCGAATTCACGTGACATTTAAAGAGTCATTATGTTAATGCTTAAATTGAATATCGCAGCTAACAAAAACAAACTTAAATATTTGTTAATATAAATGTAAAAATATTATTTGAAAATCATTTATATTTCCAATCGATATATGACTTTAAAATTGTATATTGACTTATTAATGTAAGGTATGATAAATTAATATTTAAATACAAGTTTTTTTAATAGTTTGGAAATTAACAAGGATGTTGAACTTAAATAATTATAATATATATATTTTTCCAAGGACAATTTTTGTATAAAAGATTAGTTTAGTTCACAAAATCTTCTTTTATCTTATTTATTTTTCTCCATAAAATAAATCTGAAAATTTCTTAATTAAATTTTTTAATATCTTTTCGTTTTATATATTTAATTTTCGTAATAAAGCAGATAGACAATGTATATAGACTGGAATATATAGACATAAGAATAATTATATAATAATATAATTATAATAATTATAATAAATGTCAAGAAGAATTATTTTTATTCATGTTTCATTCAAACAATATTTAGAATAAATAGAATAAATTTTTTTTGAAATATTTGATATAACATAATTTAAATAAATAAATATAATATGTATAGCTGATATTTATAATATTTCTTCAGTTTTATTCTTTGAATATTATTATTATGCTGCATAAAAACTTTCCGCGAATTCAAAAAAAATGAAAAAAAACAATAGATATTATTTCGATAATATTTTCAGCAACTTTTATTTTTTTACGTTATAATATTATTTAGACTTTGAAGCAAAAACGCCCTGCAAATGTCTCGATTCTTCAGGATATTAGAAGTCATCTATCTCAAAATCTGAAAACTCGAATGTATTCCCATTATAGAACTTTTTGAACAAGTCTTACATTACGCTATTGTCAACTTCAAAATTTTCATATATCAGATGCACGGGTCCTTTACGTCTTGGACCGACAAAACTGTGGGGTTTCAAAGGAAACATGACGAAGATATACAAATATTTTGGATTATATTGTTAAAATATACTGTATTAACTTATATATTAGATGTGTGAATAAATAATCGGTATTTTTTGAAGAAATAATTAAGAAGAAAAGACTAAAGTTAATAATATTTATTATAGGAATTAAACACATTTTTGTTAGAAGTATTGGCCATCAGTTGCTACTACTTGCTCCCATCTTTCAGGTGGGCCATAGATTTCATTTTGAGAAAATTCCTGATTTTTTGAGATCAAAGAATCGAGCCATTTTATGGTGTCATCATAAGAAAAAATTGCTGGTCCTATAGATTGTGATATGGAGTCGAAACAGGTGGTAATCTGAAGGAGAGATATCTGGGAAATACGGCGGATAAGGTAAGATTTCCCATTCAATGGTTTCTATGTATGTAGTAACTAGTTTTGAAATATGCGGCCGAGCATTATCATGTAACAAAATAATTTTATCATGCCTTTCGGCATAATATCGTGTTTATCCTTTATTGCCTGGCTTAAATGCAACAATTGGGGTTGATAGCGATTTCCTTTGATTGTTTCGTTTAGTTGTAATAACTCATAATATAATATACCAAATTGATCCCACCAAATGGATATCATGATCTTTTGACCATGAATGTTTCACTTGGCCATTGATGTAGAAGTATGGCCAAGATGTCTCCATGATCTTTTCCGCTTAGGATTACTGTAATATATTCATTTTTCATCGCCCGTTATAATGCGATGCAAGAAAGATTTTCGTCTATGACATTGAAGCAATTTTTCACAGATACATAAACGATGTTCTACATCTCTCGGTCTCAATTCGTATGGCACCCATCTTCCTAGTTTCTGAATTAATCCCATTGTTTGTAAACGTTTAGTCAAGGTAGAACGATCGACTCCCAATGATATTTTCATTTGGTCTTGCGTTTGACATGATTCTTCACCAGCAAACTTTTTCGGAGCCCAATTCGGTCATCGTCCCTGATGTTGAAATCATCAATTTTCAACCGATGAAACCATTAAAAATATTTTGTTTTTGACAAAGCATCTTTCCCACATGTTCCCTTCAATAAACGGTGACTCTCAGCAGTCTTCTTGGAGAAAAGTACCCTAACAATACGTCCCACTAATAATGCTTTTTTTCAATTTTAAAGTTTTGCATTCTAGATTAACTGAAGAAGAATATTTAAACAAACCATTCTTAGATTTAAATTTGATAGGTAAATATTGATATTCTAAAATAACATGTTTATATACTACCAAGCATTTTAAAACTGTGACAGTAATTTTCGCATTCCTGATACTTATTCACACACCTAATAGATATTTTTACCGAATCGACAGTAATTATTATTATTAATAATTATTAACTAAATATTTTTGATGGTTTTTTACGAAATTCTTTTCCAAAATTAATTATTAATGTGGAATATAACTCAAAATGTCAGCTTAATTTAATATATAATTAAATATATAATTGAAATATATTAGAAAATTAAAGAATCAATTGAAGCCATATTTTTAAAAAAAGAAAATAAGTAAAATGTAAAATATATTCGCTTAATGTAATTAATTATTTATGGTACACGAGATAATAATTTATAAGACATAAGATAATAGCAAAATAATCTAATAAGATAATAAATAAATAATAAGAAAATAAAAATAAATAACATAATAAATAATCCTGTATAATATTTTCCAAAACTGTTGTCAAGTTTATTACGAAAATTATCTGGATCCTGGTACAACGAATTTTTAATGACAAGAAATATAATTTATTGTCTCATACTGTTTATCGTAAACTAAACCCACATTTTGAAATGGATAAG
This sequence comes from Bipalium vagum, assembly GCA_037834085.1. NCBI lineage: Eukaryota > Metazoa > Platyhelminthes > Tricladida > Geoplanidae > Bipalium > Bipalium vagum. Next base: position 734 of record JBBMKC010236569.1, on the reverse strand, counting down.
AGTGTGGAAACAAGATATAATTTCTGAATAAATATAAATAATAATAATTATTATTTAAAAGTTTGGGAATATAAGAAATTTGATTTTTTCTAGGTGCTCTAAGAAAGGATTTCCCCATATTTAAAAGTTCTCAAAAGAATTTAAACATCTAAAATTATTTTAATCTTTATATAAATCAATATTAATATATGGCTTAATGAAAATGTTTGCAACTACGGACAATATAAATTTCTATTTGGTGTGTTAACCAAAATGATTTTACACCAGCGAAAATTTATCATTAGCTAAACAGTATGCCATGAAATGAAAACCATAAGACGTCAGTGAGAAAATTAATCAAAGTTGGAACAAATTTGATTTTAAATATTTTACTTAATTTAATTAGTATAATTTATTATAAAAGTGTAAAAAAGAATAATTTATGAAGTGCAAAAATAAAAATATAATAAGTAATAACAAATAATATTCAAAAAATATTATATATTTTACAAATATTATATATTACAGAAATATAATGAAATTTTCAGAGAAAATTGAATAAAAATAATGTAGAATATATTTATTATTACACATAAAATGTTAAATTCAGCAGAAATATATAGTTCAAAGAAATACAATAAATTATTTAATTGTTGTAGAGAATAAAATATTGCAGCTTCTCCATCTTTTAATTTCCGTTTGATAATTTTTTAACGGAAGATGTTAAGTCATTTCTGAAAAATTCTTCCTATAAT
>JBBMKC010236558.1:0-11167 GCA_037834085.1 Bipalium vagum | reverse complement strand
GTTCTTGGTCTATACCAGAAAAGTAAATTGCTTATTTTACCTCATTATTTTAGGTCTCACTTTTCACTTTATAAAAACTTGTTTGACAATGCGATAAAATTTATGACAAACGGAAGCTCTGTAAAAGAAACAAAACTTTACAATAACATGTTAAATTTCTCGAAATTTTCTGGAGAAAAGAACTTCGTGTTTAATATTACCTTAAAGGAAAAATTTAACTTTACGAGTCTTAAGTATGACTTATCAAAGAGCGATTTCAATTTCGTGATAAATGCAAAATTTTGGACTAGATCTTTAGACATGTCAATGAAATATTTATTACATCTTTTCGGAATGTGCTTAGCGAAAGAACTGGAGGAAAGTGACTGGGTGGTTAACGATAATCTCTGCCAAAATATTACAGCGATGGATTTTGAACCTTGCAATTGATAAGTCTTGAAAATTGATTTTTGTGAACTGAGATTTTTTTCTGTTAACAATAAATACACTATTGAATGTTTGTCAATGAAAGTCAAAATCATGACTTATACTATTATTTTGACATTTTTTCTATTTTCATTAGTCAATTTTTGGATCAAATTTTGATTAGATAACAACTTTCTTTTCTGTGTTTCTATAAACATATTAATATTATAATAATGAAATTACTCAACTTCATGTTTTACAGTTGAGCTCAAAGGAAACCAAAATTGTAAACATTTATCATAGATTTCATAAAACTGGTGTAATTCAGTTTTTTGAAAATAAGTAATTTTGTAAAAATTGAAATTATATATTTAATCCCTTGACTACATATCAGTAGATAACCTGACTCTCCACTAATATTATTGTTTCCAACCGTTACAAGAAAGCAATTGATTACCATAATTTTGGTAAACATTATTTACCAATTTTTTGGTAACAATAACATAAAGTATTTCACAATATATCAAACGATTAATGTGAATCAACAGAAACTGAGGAATTAGAATGATACTCATCCAAAAAGAAAATAAACTAATTAGGCTACAAACTTTAAAAGATTAATGACAGCCAACATAACTAGACTATTATTATCAATAACTAGTCTGAGAAAACCTTATTTCGAGTTTCAAATCAGTGGTTAAAAATTTCAGATGGAATATTGGTATTGTTAACCGTTTCACTTGAAAGAAATAATTTAAACTTTCATTAATCTGCTTAAAATGTTTCCAATTGTATTTATAAATGTCATATGTCACCTCAAACATTAAATAATGCAATGTAAAGGAACTTATGTGTAATTCATATATAAAATCTATTTCTAAGAATATTTATAACACTCTTTATATAATAACAGTTTACTTAATTTTATATCTTTATTATTACTTATTAATATTTATAACATAGTCATAACTGGAAAACTAGGATTCAAGCAGTAAGAGTGAACTAAATAAGATTCTTCAAATTTATATTTCATTTAATTTTAATTAATAAAAATAGACAATCACAGAAGTAAAATGAGGGACAAGTGATGGAGATAATCCAATCACCGATAAAAGAAAGACTAATGGAGTACTAATATTTTCGAATAAAAATAAAAAAAATTCAACGAATATCTAAACTTGAACAATAATTTTAAGAATATTATAACAATTATATTTTAAATGATTATATATTATTTTAACAACATTCAATTGATTAATTTAACTTAAATTAACTTTAATGAACAAAGATAATGAAAAAATAATATAAATAACCAATGGTTTATAAGAAATATTAAACCAATTCTTCAGTTAATTAGGTCGAATGAGAAAAAAATCTAGACAAAATAAATCGAAAATCAAGTTTTCGGTATTTGTTATATGGTAAATTGTAGATATCATATTTTTTCAGACAATCAATAAATCTTGGACCTTTTTCTTTTAATAATTGAGCATCATAAAAAAGAGCAGAGGTAGACTAAGTCTTTGGTCCGAAATTCCTAATCATTATTATTGATAAAGAACTGAAAATCTTATAATGTATTTATTATTGATTTTCAAAAAATTTTAAATTTCAAGAACGTATATATTATTTTCTAGCATTTATACACTGTTTAGTTTCTCTCCATGAAATTGTTTCAAAAGTGCTCTCGAAGATAAGTCATAAATTAATGGTTTTTAAAACTATCATAAATCATTACGAATCTCGTGACCTGTGCTATATATTCTTCCTCACAATGAAACAATATATATTTAAATTGTCCAATACTAAAGAAAAAATTGATGAATATCAACTTCAGAGATGTGTATCGAGAATCAAATTTCGACTCAATCCTCATAAGCCATAGAAACGATGAAATGAAGAATAAGAAAAATATAAAACACGTTCAACACAACGGAAATAAAGGCTGAGATAAACTAAGATTATATCAGTAAAATATTTTCTAAAATGGGAACCGATATCACTATCGCAAATCTGCTAATGTTACTCAGTCAACAATGATTATCTTTTCCTACAACATTATCAGTATTGTTAGAAACCATTAAGTCAAAGTTGAATAAAATATTTCAGAAAAATAATCAATTAGTTTAAAAGTGTATTATCTTTAGTTAATATATAAACAAATTAATTACTTAATTTTATATTATTTATATATTTATTTTCAAAATCTTTATCAAACGTCTTTAAATTGCTAAACTTTTATTTACGATTATTTTTAACTCATTACTTTAAAATTTAGTTTTTGATTTAATCCTCACAATATCAATAACAGATTTTTCTTTTAATACTGGCAGTTTTTATATTTTACTTTTTAATTTGTGTTGGAATCACGTGGAATTTTCAATTAATGATTCAAAAAACTTTCAATGACAAAAGGCAACAACACAATACAGCACATAATTCAAACCACAAAGTAGCATATAGAATATGATTTTAAAAAAATAATAAAAAATGAAAAGAAACCATGCTTGACTCGATTTTTTTTCAAAGAAAAAATCAATAATAAAACTACGGAATGGTAAATGTATATTTATTAAATAAGATATATAGGAAAAGAGATTAGTTCAACTAGGAAAATTTGATTTGTGTCGTGGTAAGATTAAAAATTTTAACTTAAAAAGCTGAAAGAAATTTGGTAACAGAGAGAAATAGAGGGAGAGAATTCTAAATCGACAAAAAACGTAGATATTTTGTTCTATTTGAAAAATTTCAAAGGTACAAAAGGAAAATCCTCAATTGGATTTCGGTTTTGAATATGACCGTTTCTCTACAAATATTCCCAGCAATATCATGAAAATTGATGCCACAGGTACCGCAAAATAGAGCAATCTGGTAAAATATAGAAACAAAATGAAAAATCGATATGATTACACATACAAAAAAATATTTGATTTGTAATGTAAAGGGGTTTGAGGAAAATTGATAACAATTTTCTTTTTAAACAGTATTACCTGTAAAATAACACAAACCCTTTGCACTGAAGGTTCTCGGTTATTGCAGAGAACTCATTTTTATCACTTGATATGATATGACTGAAAATCTGATCCATTTCATCGCGTATCATTAAAGATTGCAGATTATAAGCCCCTTAATTTATTGTGATCGGTTCAATAAATGCGGAATTAATCACTGAACATTTTTAACCTTACAAACCGCTTTAAAATGTCGTGCAATTTTCTTTGGCTTGTTTTAGCAAGATTCGGAACGGATTGACTTGAATTTAACTTATGCACCTCGGTCAGTAAATCTATATTTTTAATGGCATTTCTGGTTCTACCACGGTTTGCATTTATAAGCTTTCATCAGTTTCCGCAATTTCACATGCAAACTCCAAAAGTGCCTTCATTAATTATACATTTTCCGAATGCAAAATTAATATTTTCAGCAGCTTCCGAAGCGGTATATTTCATTGAAAATGAATCAGAGGGAATGCGCAAATATATAAGACATATTTCAAATTTTATAACTCCTGATGGCACTGATGTTGTTCTCTACACATTTTAAGATGATTGTAGAATTATTTAATCCAGGCTGCAATAGTGATAATTATTAATGTTATTTATCGTCGACTCAAAAGGTTTATCAGCTGAACAGTTTAATTTCAGATATCGAAATTAATTATTCTCATTCAAAAAGGTTAAAATTATAATAAAAATATTATCAATAAAAATAAATAATTAATTAAAAACAATATTAACACACCGAGAATTATAAATATTTACACAATTCTAAATAAATCAGGTATTATAAGTATATATTTTGTTACATTCAATTGTCAACGATATAAAACAAAATCGATATTGGGAACGCTGAATCCAGCATTTTTAAAAATTTCCTCACTTCGGGAAAGTTCAATTTCTTTTTATATGAATATCGAAATATATTTCTTAACTGTTTAAATTATAAAGCCAAAACCATTATTTAAAATAATAATTATACTCGTATAATAATACCGACAGGAAAAATTTAATTCGAAGGTTGACCAAATATTATTGAGAAAAGGGGCTTAATATTAGTTCTATAACAAGGATAATTGATAAGAATGAAGAGAAGATGGTATTACCTGTAGTGTATCGTTCAATTTGGTAAAAAGTTTAAAAGCTAGAACGAAAGTATTCAAAGTAAGCTTCACAAAAGAAGACCTCATACGATAATTAATGATTTATTATGATTGGAACTTAAGAGGAAACCGTTGATTAAAACTGGAAAAAATTTGGTACATGATTAAGAGACCTAGTTTAAATAATCATAAGTAACATTACAAACTACAAAGTATAGTACACCAAAAAATTAAAAGCAAATATGTTGCCTTTAAATATCGAGCATTGCATGGTTGAAATCTTGGGATTCACAGATTCAGAAATTCTGAATTTAGTTCGTCTAAATTCAAGGAGAAATAACAACACGTCTATTATAATTTCCTCAAATCTTTCAATGAGATGAACATTGTCAAATAATTCTTTAATTATTCGTGACTTATTTTCAGTAAAATCCAGCACAACTGTTTACTTCTTAATAGTCAACAACTATTTCTTTCATAAATCCAGTATTACTGCAGATCTCTTATAAAATTTTGATAATATTATCAACAAAATTGAAAAGTACACTGTAAGAAGCGCGTATTTTAAAAATATTTTCTTCGTTAATGTTCGTCGAGAGATTTCAAAAGCAATTAACTTGTATTTAATGTGTTGTAATAAACTTTATTTGGACAGTTCTTAAGAAAACTTTCAAGTATTTTATAACGATTTATATATAATTATCCTTAAATTATTATATTTATGAAATATAAATAAATATATAATTTAAATTATATAAAAAAATAATACCACGAGACATATGAGATTTTCTCTTCCACATATTATTATTCTTTGATGTAATAATCTTAACTTAAAATTTGCACTAACCTTGAACGTAAATAAATTTTAAAAATAAATCCAAATTCAATTCTGTTTTCAAAATATCAAAGATTGGTGTGTTTAATTGATCTGATATACAAGGGTCAGTCAAAAAGTAACCTTAAGAATTTTTTTTTATTTTTAAAATTAATTCACATTTGAGTGTTAATGTCACTTTTCAACATAGTCCCCTCCACGTTTAATGCACATACACCACCGCTTAATAATAGCCTGGAATCCATGAGAGAAGAAATCTTTTGGTTGACTACTAATCCACTGATGAATTGCTTTATTTAAGCTCTACGTCTGAATCGAACTTTCTTCCTGCTAGAGCCTCCTTGACTGTTCCAAATCAAAGGAAATTACAAGGGGCCAGAATAAGCAGGATATTGCAAACATTCAATTTTCAGTCCTTTAATTTTATTCACTGTATCATTGGCAGTATCTGGTCGTATATTATCGTGCTGCAATAGGACACCAAGACTAAGCAGTTCACGTAGCTTAGTACAGATAGCAGGTTTTAGATGATTTTGTATTAGATCACAATACGATGCACTTGTTACAATAGATCCTTTTGGTATGTAATGCTTAAGAATTGGACTTTTGTTATCCCAAAAAGAGTAAACCAACTGATTGTGTAACAAAAAACCTCTTTGGCGGTGGAGAAGAAGAATGTCTCCATTGTTTGCTTGCTCTTTTTGACTCGGATTGGAAATAAAAAACCAAACATTCATCGCCAGTGACGATGCTATAAGGAAAATCATCACCTTCTGTGTCATAACGATGAAGGAGTATACGACAGATGTCCATCCGGTGGACTTTCATCTCGTGGGTAAGCTGTATTGAAACCCACTTGGCAGTCAGTTTTCAGTATTTTAACACATCGTGGACTGACCCCTGACTTAGCATCATTTAGAGACTACTTCATCAATTATCCGCCTGTTTTCACAAAAGATGTGATCAATTTATGAAATTTTCTCTGATGTGCCAGGTCAATTGGGTCTCTCAGATCGATGTGCATCGCTCAGATTTGTTAATCCGCTTTCGAACTTCCTATGTCATCCATATATCTGCTGAAGTGATAAACAGGCATCCATATACTTTGATAAAATTCTCCGATGAATATTAGCAGGAATTTAGCCTTTACTGCCTAAAAATCAAATTATTACAAACATCTCTTCCTTGGTGCATTTAGTTAGAGATACTGCCGTCATTTTAACGCAATTATTAAAACAAATGCGAATATTAATCATTGCTATGAGTTTTTTTTCGTTAATGTATTTAGTTATAAAATAAAAGGTATATTAAATCTTTAAAAAATCGCTGTTTTATTTTTTTACAAGTAATTTTGACTGACCCTCTTATAATAATAATGTTTAGCGAAATTAATTTCAGAGATGAGATCAAAGTAAGTAGTTCGAAATTGCATTGTACAATTTTATCAAAAATATAATGATGTCTACAAAAAGTTGTACCTGGGTCATTTTTTCTTGGAAGGTGTGCTAAAACGAACATCCTACAATATTTAAGAGTATCAAAAAATAGAACGCAAAACAGGATTAGCAAAATATGAAATATTATGACCCTTAAAAAAATTAAAATGCCTTGGGCGCGTGTCAGAATAATTCAAAATGATGCCACAAAAACTTTTGAATTTATTTAGCAATATATTTCCAAATCATTGAAAAACGTTAGTATTAAAGCCAGGAAGGAAGCTCAAGTCACCATCATATTCGGAATCGAAGATATGATAAGTAAAAAAATGTTGGATTACCAACAATTATCGGAGAAAAATTTATATCTTGGTTGATGAAAGTTATTTCTCTTTACAAAAGAATCAAATTCCGGGTAATGACAATTATTACTCAAAAGATCCCAGTACTCCTCCAGCTGAAGTTAAATTTAAAAAGAAAATTGAGCCAAAGGTGATGATGTACATAATCGTCTCAAACAAAGGTTTTTATGACCCTTATTTTAAACAAAATCAACAAGGAAATTTATCAAAAGGAAAATTTCGCTAAAATTTTGGTACCATTTGTTCAAAAATATCATATCAACGATGATTCTAGCCTGACATAGTCTCAACACATTATGCGAATACGCGGCCAAGCTTTCTGAACTTAAAAAATAAATAATTTATATCTTTTGTGAACTGAGTACCTTAGTGTACAGAGAAGGTTGGAAAATTTGAACAATTAAACAGAAATTTGAAGAAAAGTTTGAAAAAAATCCTAATTGGCGTATAACGCGCCTTTTCTACAATTAATACCAAACTACACGTTGTTGCTGATAATGAATCTTTCATTCAAAATCATTAACATTTTTTTAGTTTGTTAAATATTGATCTATAGGAAATATAACAAAAAATTTACAAATATTTTTCTTATTAATGCTTGAGTCTGTAAGTTAGTGCATATTTCAAGTTGTAACCCTTTTAATTTATTATTGAAACGAAAATTTATAAAATCTTAAGTATAATTTTTAACAATATTAATTTTCAATTTTTAAGTAAAGAAAAATGTTTACCTCCACACAAAAAGACCTTTGTTGATATCGAGAAGTGTAAAAGGAATGATAGAAAAGTTTAAACAAAACATGCTGCACACTGTAGTTACAATATCGTAAGGAAACTGTAAGCCCATTCGAAGGATAAATGGCCGAATTATTTTCCTTCCGTATCTATGGGGAAATAGGAAAATAATTTTAATGAAACAATGGTATTCACAAAGTACTTTAAAACTGCTTTACAAAATAATTTAGAAATCATAATTTTAAAATGGTTTATTAAATTTATTATTTAATATAATGACAAAAAAGTGATGTCTTGATTTATAAAGAAATAAAATATTTTTATTCACGATTATCCATGACCATAAACAATCTTTCTGGTAGTAAATACAGAGATTACATATCATTTATATTTACTAATTTTAAGCAATCAAATATTAAGTCAAATATTTATCAATCAATTCTAAATTTATAAAATTTCATTTCCATTATAATTTTTTTTGTAATGTTAAGCAAATAAAGATAATGAATGCGTATGTAAATGGTCATCCTAAAAAATATTGTAAATAAGTCCGTCAAACGTAAATATATCCTCTTGCATTACATGATGTCGGTAGAATTGTAAAAAATCTTTTTAATTTAGACAAACATACAGCATAAGGAAAACTTTTCCCTTTTTCATACACACATTATTATAATGTTCTTCAAACATTCTCCTCAATTCTAAATGATTTTTTACTCAGATATACTTGCATCGACTAGAATAGCTAAAAATCTGATGGACCAATGCCTGGTCTTCTTTGGACGGTTTCCTAAAAATTTGATCAACAGAGAATAACAATTCTAATGTGAGGATAACATGACATTAAGATCCAACTGTTAGTTGAAATAAATTTTTTAATGATTGTAAAACAAAAACCGTACCTAAATTTATTGATTAATTTATTATATCATTAAGACTTTTATTAATGATATTTATATTTTAAAATTATTTAAAGAATAAAAATTCAAATGGTCTGACTACTTTCCTAAGAAATGATTAAATTACTAACAACCTCAGAATTGGCATTATTTGTTTTTTTGGAATATTTGAAATATTGATAAGTTTAATTGTTAAGGAACATTGTACTACTTTATCAAAAATCTTTATATGCAATTGATATTTCAAAATGGAAAACTATATATGACAAAGGTTTTCACAGTTCACTTTCAAAAACTAATAATATTATATATATTTAAAGTGCATAGCAAATCGTAAATTAATAAATATTCAGCTTAAAGTATAATGGTACCTGGAAGCATTGGTAGTAAGTGCTACTGAGGCAAAGGCAAGATAATATCCCGGGTAATACCCATGCCATATAGCAGAGCAAGCAAATACAGCTAGTGTACCGATGCTGTGTGATACTCGATCATACACACATTCACGTAACCATAAGGCTGTACCAACGTTCCAGTGATCAATCATAAGTTTAGTACTGGTTCCCAACTATGCATTATATGAAATATTACAATATAGATGGATCAATAATTTTTCATAATTTACAATGACAAATAAAGAAATGTATTAATGAATACCTGATCTTCCTTTATCAGATAATTATCAAGTGTAACAGAATGAATGCTTTTTGTTAACTATACATTTTATTTTTGCATAGACATTTTTGAATTTTTTTTCTATTTATCTGAAAACTGGTTTAAGCGTAATATACTTTATATTCGAAACTTGTTCACGAAAAAAATTTCATAAATTTTTCAGTTTTCATGTAAAATTAAAAGAAACTTAAATTTTTTTAAAATGGTTATAGAAATATTCAAAATGAAAGCAAGGTTGTGGTTTATAAATTGACAGAAGGAAGAAAACCTCAAATAAAAGGCAATTAGAAAATTTTGATTGAAATGAATAAATAAATAGTATAATCCTTGAAAATGTGAGCTACATTTATTTGGTAAGTGTAGACTCATGAGTTTCTCCATGCCAGGAAATGTATTTTGTACTATGAAATATTGAAGGTAAAGAGAAAAAATCCTGGTAATCACTATTAATATCAAATAATGCAATCAAGCCATGAAGTCAGAGTAAAACAACTCAACTTAGGTGCCATGTACTTGGAAATGATATCGCTACATAACAACATCGATCATTATTTTGCAAAACCAGTGACAGACAGCTTAAGAGAACTGAGATTTGATGCATTTAACCAAATTCCATACTCACCAGACAGGGTGATTTGTTTCGATTGATGACACAATATTCCACATTTCTTAAGTCCACAATTCTTTGCATGTAAAAAATAAACTTTATTTAATCAAATATGTTCCATTTTGTTCGATAACCTTTCGACATATATTAGGTGTAGACGTTTCTGATAAAAGACTGTTTAATTTTTTTTTTGAAAATATTCAAGCTCAATTAAGAAAATTTCTTTTAGGTTACATCTATAATGATTATAAATTCACCTACTCACATTGCCAACTCTTGATCAAAACAAAACAGTCAATGAAAAAAGTGATTTAGAAAATTTAGATCAATAGAAGAGATAAAGTAAAAAGCGACTCTGTAAATGAATTGATATCTCCATTTGAATAAATATCAATTATTAATAGAGGAAAAACAAGTTGATGTAAAATCATGGAAATCTGTATTTCCTAAGGATAAAATAGACAGCTATCATAAATTATGTCCAAGAATAATTTTCGACGGAATACTCCACGGGTCTGCTGAGGAAATTTTTTTTAATGTGCGTTAAGCGCCTCAACGGAACAAAATATATTTTCAATTGCCAAAAATCAGATAAATAGTTGATTAATTGGGTTGACCAAAATATTCCAGTACATCGGGATCAAATGGAAGAAAAACCAACATAATTAATAATTTTCAACAAGATAATGGTGAATTCTGCTTTGAGAAACAATATTTTTGTAATACCCTTTAACAGGAAACCTTTTATTTCATTATTGAGAAGGCAGTCAGATATAATAAAAAAACTCAGATATATTGTGTATTAATATTAAGACATTAGATATAATATAAGACTGGTATTAATTTTTATTCCAACATATATCTTGATAAATATTTAAGAATTAAAAGCGATTAACATTTCTAAAAAAGTAAAGATTCACTAAAATATTCATTTGAGAAGACCTGTGCAGTTACTCAATAAAATTATACTGGATATCGCAATAAAGTCTTTACGAAAATAGACATACATTTTAATGTATCACTAATGTATTATTATTATTAATGTATTATTATTATTATTATTATTATTATTATTATTATTATTATTATTATTATTATTATTATTATTATTATT
>JBBMKC010236547.1:0-11167 GCA_037834085.1 Bipalium vagum | reverse complement strand
TAATAATAATAATAATAATAATAATAATAATAATAATAATAATAATAATAATAATAATAATAATAATAATAAATCAATATTAAAAATTTACAATAGCAGATGAAAGTTGTTGACTTTGATAAGAACGAGTTTTAAATATTTATTATTTAAAGACATTTTTAAGTTATTGATTTATAAAACAACTAAAAGATCAAGTTATAACGAAAAAGATTTTGTCTATTTCAATCAATAACTTGTACATGTTCCTGGAAGAACATTATATAAGTGTCCAAAGAAAAATCACTTGTGTGTTTCAAATAAAAATAGTAAAATTCAAAATATAATTACAGATAAAGTTTATTAATATTTACTTGTCATCTTTAAAACTCTTCACATGCAATCATTTCCAAGGTATTTTTTTCATATTTTTACTTATAAATGATCTGACTTCTATCATAGTGAAAAATCCAAATCTTTATGATCAGAGATTGTAGTGGCTTTTTTCTTTTCTATTTTTGATTTCGGTTTACATCCGTGGCTTATTTTAATTTTTTAAAATTAACTCAACCGTAAGTTTATCATAGAAAGTAATACTCCTGAGACATTTTTCCTACTACTTACTACACAGTGGTTATAGCATAATTTCCCTATAAAGTGAATTTGTAGAAAATGAGTCACTAATTTGTTATAAAAGCCATCTTTATTTATTTGAGACAGATCATATTAAACCTTTACTTTTTGCACAGAAAAATAATTTATTGGAAACTTTGAAGCAGAGAGTAATTGATGCAATTATTCGTATACAACTTGATTTCTTAGAAAATGTTGTTTGTCCTTTTGAAAAATATAAATTACATCAAAGTGTTTGTACGTTACTTGTTTATAAAATTGTAAACTTTTATTTAAACATTGGAAAATCTGTATTTAACTTCGTTAGAGCAATAAACCTACTTTGTATTTCAGTAATTTTTGAGCTTCACTGAACTTTCTCACTGAATAATAAGTAAGAAAAATTGAATTCTTGTGGTGACATTTATTGACAGCATTTGTAGATTGGTGTTATTTGGTTGATTACGTGTCTTTGTCAATTGTGAAACTGAAATCTGTCACACGTTAAAATATTTCTTTAATCAATTTTCAAAGGTCTTTTGGCTGGATGTGGTAGATCGTGGTTGACAAGATTTGTAGTAAAAGTTAAAATTAATTGTTTGATATTGATTTTTTTCTTACATCTTTTTCTGTCTGCATGCTTTTTACAATGTGATATTTTATTAAATATTACTAAAATTTATAGTAGTTGGTGAGTTAGAATGGAGAGCAAACAAAATACAGTATTGTAAAAAAAAGAGAATTAAAATACTAATATCAAGCGATTTAATACCAGTACTTTTATTTCTTCAACAAAAAGTCAAAATACACAAAAAATTAAGTTATCAAACCGTGAGGTTTTCAATTCATTATTTTTTAATCGATTAATTTTATTTAATACTGATATGATTTCTTGACGTCATTATTAAAACTCTATATTATTTAAGTTTCAGAATTAAAAATTGATTTTAGTTATTTTTTATTATTATTAGGTTGTAAACTATATTCGCGACCCTCGAAATTTCTTTAAAAAAACATTTATTAAAAAATAATAAACAACAAATGTTAATCGAAGTAATCACCATTAGAGTCAAAAATGTTTTTCCATATTTGTGGCCATTTTTTCAATACCTTGTCTGTAGAATTCTGTCGGTTTGAAATGAAAATATGCGGAAAGGTGCATTTTGATTTTGTTGATATTAGCGAAGTTCTTTCTAGACAGAGATTTTTTAGCAACCGGAATAAGTAATAGTCACTTGGAGAAGCATCTGGGCTATTCGCTGGGCGAATGAGACATTCCCAGTCCAATTCCTTGATTTTTTCAAGCGGTCGAAGTGTTACATGTGGGTGGGCATTACCCTGTTGTAAGATTACACCACTTCTGAAGAGTTTGTGCAAAGAATTTTTTTTAATAGACTTCTGAATTGATGCTTCGGTTTTGTTCAACTAGCTCCCAATGAATTACTCCTCCAGTATACCACCAAACGCAAAACATTATCTTAGCCTAGTACAATTTGGGTTTATAGAGTGCATATTGGTTTCTGGTTAAGTCGAAGCCATTGTTTGGAGCAGCGTCGATTATTCAGAAGAATCCATTTTTCATCACAGGTAACTGGCTTGTGAATAAATGGTTGATTTTGATGTCTCTGCAGTAATTCTTTGGCAGCATCAAAACGCTTCGTTTTCTGAGAAGTCGTCAAATCACGAGGCACCTATTTTCCGTGCTGTACTTTAAATCCAGCAGCGTGAAGAATCTTGCTGATGACCACCTGTGAACATCCGAGATCAACAGTCAAAATACGTGTAGTCAGAATTATGTTATTTTTCATCGCTTCGAGTACACGCTACTTCTACTCATTTCAATGGACCTTCCTGAGCAACTTATTCCCTTAATGCTGCTATCACTATTAAGAAATCTTTGGCACCATTTTTTTTGCGCATGTTTGTTTGACTGCATCCTATCTAACAGCCTTACAAATATTTCGCATAGGTTCAGTAGCAGAATTACCCAGATGGTAAACGTTCGTGAATCTGTAATTTTGTGGTATTCATTCTAAAATTTATAAAAATTAGTTTAATAAATCAAAGGGTTTTATTCATAAACAGTAACATTAAAGCCATGAAATGGGCTTTTCATAGATTTCTAAATCGAAAAAGGAATAAAAGAAATAGATTTTTTATGGATTTAATAAATATTATGCAAAAATAAGGCCGCGAATTTAGTTTACAACCTAATATATTTCAAATTTTTACATTATTTTGTTTTATTTGACTTATATTTTAAAAGTTAAAAATTCACATGCTCAGATAAAATCTCTGTGGGAAGAAATTTGTCTATTTTTATTTTTATAGACATTTGTTCTGCTCATAATTTTGAAAATAACAGTGTTCCCAAATTTAATTTGAAATATCGATTATTAGTTAAGATATTTGGTCTCGAATAAATTAAATCATTTAAAATAATCCTTCACTTAGGAGTTATTCACCATGAATACCTAAGTCCTCTGAATATTATTTGTATGTAAATATTTACAATTTTTTACTTTTCGTTTTTATCTCGAAAATTGAATTGATTAAATTATTTTTGTGAATATTCCATGTGTTCCAATAATGCAAAAATATTTCTTAAAATAGGTTGAAAAGTTTTTTTCAAATTAACACTTGTTATTGTTCGAATAATATCGTAGATTAATTTAAAGATATTTCCAACTAAACATTAGTTGGTATCATTTTTTAATTGATTTTATTGAAAATATATTGTATTATCATTTTTTACAGATTTTAATACAATTTTTCATTTATCGGCGGACAGTGGAATATTTTTATCATTCATTTGAAAATGATTCTGAGGATGACGGAGATAGAAGAGATCATATTTGAGATTTTTCAATATTTATTAAAAGTCTTAATCCATGGTCGAGTACTTTACAATATTGTAATATTTGTAAATTTTGGTCAAAAATTGTTATATCAGTCATTTTGAAAAACATTATTTTTTTAATAATAGATGGTACGAATTATCTTTTGACAAACTTATTCTTTATTTTTTCATACAATTAAAGAAAAGTTGTGATTTGACAACAAAGTGTTATATTTTCATTTTTGTTTATTATCGAATTATTTTTAAATAATAGAGTGCAACATCGTATTTTACAATATCAATCAATGTTTTTTCAAGTTTCCAGAGATTTCATTTGCATAAATATAGAGATCATTGAAAAATTATATAATTATGTCCTTTAATCTTTAACTTTATTAATTAAATATGCTTAGGAAATAGATTATTTTAATGTGAACAAGATAATTTTCGAAAAGGATTAGGAGAAATGAATTAAAGAAAAAAGGATACAAATTTAAGGTTCGATACATTTTGGAGCAAAAAATCAAAATAAAGCGATTAGATACTAATGCCTTTAACCAGAAAATAAAGCCACGTCCTGAACCAAAAAAATCGTAAAAATTTAAAACTCGAAGTGACATTATTTTAACTAAGCTTGTATTTAATTCTGTTTAGAACTTGTTTAAAATGATAAATATAAGCATTTAACATGTACGAAATCCTCGAAAAAATATATCGTCAGTAGTTCCAAAATTTTTATTTCAAGAATAATTATTCTTAGTAGAAATAAATAAAATAAGAAAATATAAAAAGTAGAACAAAAATGGTATGTCATAAATATAATTTGTAATTTTCGTTTTATATGGGGCGAGAATTTTAAAATAATGAAAAAGTAAAATTAGGAATAAATTAAATTCTCTATCTGCTCTCATTAACTCCAATCCACCAGCCACCTTTCAGATACTTATGTACGAGTTCTTAGATAGCTTAATATTAAATGGTGTTTAGGTATATCTTGATGGTTCTGTGATATTTAATAGAAGTAATCTGAAGAATAGCTAAAGTACGTTTGAAGTCGAATCCAGCAAAATGTAAGTTTCATCAAAATGAATTGGTCTTCCTGTGTCACACGCTTTGTGACGACGGAATCCAAACAAATAAAGAAAGGTTGAAGATATATTGAAGGTCTCACTCCTAGATGAGTATCTCAATTGAGATCTTTTCTAGGGTTAACAAATTATTATAGAAGTTTTATCGAAAAATGTGCGAATTTTGCGTCCCCACTATATTTCGAAATTTCTGGTGGAGAGAAAAATCTACTTTGAACAAACCAATTGCCGGAAGATTTTTCAAGAATTTAAGGACATTACGCCAAGCTCCAATTTTTTATTTTCTGAGGAAGGATCATGTTTTTGTTCTCGACACCTTCGCTAGCTTTAGAACGTTTATTGCTGTTCTGAGTCAAATCACTGAAAGAGGAAACAGACAGTTATTGCATATGGGTCGAGACACTTATCAGCACATGAGAAGGATTTTTAGAAGAATTTGTGAAAGAAGTTCACTCAAAATTTTTTCATTTCGGAAATAAGAACATATTCCATTATTTAAACGACCTATATTTCTGGCAGTGGATGTGGAGCTCAATCAATACATTCTTTAAAACGTATATTATCTGTGGAAAACGTAAAATAAATCTGACTTGCACAAAAGAAATTCTTATTCCCAGAAAAATTTCACATTTAATGAAACAGGCTGTAATTGATGTGGCCTACATGGATAAGACTGGAGCGTCTTATAAATACTTAATTATTAACCATTTCAATAAATGATGAGTTTGAATGCATTGAAAAGCTGGATGACAAGTCTACCTTCAAGATCTTTCATGAGTCAGCTGATCTACAAATTCGGTAGACCAAAAAGTATTCTAACAGATAGAGGGAAGTATTTTGAAATTTTTACTGGTACAGCAAAAATGATAGGAGCTAAAAATTAAGCATGAGTTCAGTTTATCCTATCAATATCAGTCAAATGGATTAGTAGAAAGAGTAAATAAGGACTATTCGGGATTTGATCACTTAATCATTAAAAGAAGAATGTGAAGGAAAAAAATGGCAGAAAGTTTTATAAAGAATCGAATTCAGCATTAATGCTGCCGACAAAGTTCCACGAAGTTTTCTCCCTCTGAAATAGTTTTGGGTTAGAAAGTAGATCTACATGGCTATGTAGAGGATCACACGTATCAGGATACGGAAATTGTCAGGCAAGCCAGAAGGAACTTTGAGATGGAAGCAGAGAAAAAGAGTGAATTCGAAAAGAATAAAAGATGTCATCGAGAATTTGAAATTGGAGAAAAGTATTAGTCAGGAAAGAACCTCAGAAACGAAAGTAGAACGACTTCAAAATAAGAAGAATTGAATGGCTAAAGAAATCACAAAGAAATCTTCAGCAAAGGTATAACTAGAGATCTCAAAAACTTGTTTGAATGAATAATTTTGAACTTAACTTCATTTTATTAATTAATATAAAAGAAGATCTAACTTTAAGAATAGATAATGATTATTTGTATTGTAAATAAGAATATAAGATCAATCTTGTTTATCCATAACATAAGTACTCTAACTTCAACAAAAATAAATGTTAAATCAGGCATTTAAAATAGTTAGGTCATTGAAAATATTTCTAAAATTACTATATTTTGAATAACTTTTTTTTCATTCGAATTAATAATTTTCATTTATAATATGGAATATTTAGAAATTTTTTTAATAACTTATTTTAATTATTTATGTAACATTTTATGAGAATTACGTTATTCATGTAAATTACTGATAGCCTTGTAAATATTGTCAGAATAAAAAACGTATGGTATTTTGTTATAATGATAATAATTATAAAAAATTAATAATAATAATAATAATAATAATAATAATAATAAATTATAATAAATTAATAATAATAATAATAATAATTATTATTATTTTTGTGCATTGAATTTTGTATCCATCAAAAAACTTTTCTGTACTGAACTGTGTTTTGATTCAATGATAGATTTTATTTTAATATTCGAAATAACAAAATATGTTTTAGTTAAATTCTATTTTAAAAAACATTCAAAAAAATTTATATTGAAAATTTTTGATATTTTTTGTTTTAAAATTTTTAAAATACAAATTAAGCACTTTAAAAGAATATTTAACATGTTACTTAATACTTTTTTTTAATATTAAAGTTAAATAAAAAAAACTTGGTATAGATATTTCCAGAAATAGTAATAAAATAACCAATTTATAAAATAAAGCTAATATTTAATTGTTTTAAATTTCTATTATAAGATATCAATTCCGAATAAATTGAAATTTCAAGGTCAGCTAATTTTGATCATGGAATGTAAAATTTTATTTATTGTACAATACTTTTATAATAATTTTAGCAAAAAATGAAATACATTCATCAGTTTTTTTAAATTTGTTATTGATGAATATTGAAAACATTGAAGGGAAATTGATTGAATTAATGTAATAATGAAATATTTATTGAATTTCAGAATAATTTTTTTCAGAAATAATCAGAATGTCACTATAGAAACGGTAGAAATTGAAAATAATAAATTTGTTAATAATCATTCAGTTAATGAAATAATAAAAACGGTGTGGGTTTCGAATTTTTTAATATATTTTGAAAGTTTATTTAGATGAATAAATCACAGGCTTATCTTACTAAAATTTCTAGCATTAAAAAAGAAATGAAATCGCTCAATGAAAAGGCAGCCAAATTGAAAGTAGAGATAAAAACGACATTAATGTTTAAGCATTATACTATTTTATTCAGGCTAGAGCTTCCAAGCTGGAAAAATATCGGGAAAGCATTTTAAAGGAAAAAATGATACAAAAACAGAAACTGGACAATGAAAGAAAGAATTTAATTGTAAAATTTTCCAAATAGTAGCACACTTATCTTTTAAATATTTTTAATATTATATTTTGACTTCATTTAGTAACATGAAAGTTAACAACTTAATAGATTTTATTATTAATTAAAGTGAATTGATTAAATTTTTAAAATGTAATTCATTAAATCTATGCAATTAATTTTAATTAAATTCTCAAATTAGAATAAGCGTATGAATTTTATATTTTTATTAATGAAACAAAAATTATTTTAGACATTAGTAGATTTATTTAGAAAACAGAAAATTATTAAAATAAATTTAACAAAACATGAATAAATTTTTTGAGCTTTAAACTGTTATTGAAAATCAAAAAAATGGTGCAAGGGTTATTTATTTATCTATTTAATAAACATTAAATGAACTTCGTAAATTTAATTGGTAATCCAATAAATTAATATTATTTTTAAAATTTAATTGAAGAAAATACTTGTATAAAAGTAAAGGTGACAATTCAAAAAAGCAACTTATTAATTTTTTTTAGAAATATTCTGATTGATCATTTTAAGACTTTTAATCGACATTAATGATTTTTTAAGTTAAATGATTTATTTGTTTAAATTATAAAGAATTCTAGTGAGCCAGGTTCTATAAGCGAAAATTGATGTGAGCTAAAACTCAATTTCAGTATTGACACATGATTTTTTCAAGATGATCTAATCGACAGTGACAAATAAGCTGTCATTCATCAAATGTAGCAATAGTCAAGTTCTAGGGCATAATTATTATTCATAATACCAATTTTACAACAATAACAGAAAACACTTATTGGTTTTTTTGTTTTAATTTCATTTTCCTAAAGTTTATTTTTATAATCAACATTTACAGAAATTTTTATGATTAATTTTCAAAGTTAGGAATAAAGGGTTTTTTAAGAATTAAAATGAATAAGTATATTTACCTGCTGATTGACAGGTTAGAGTTAAAGTTTTCAACCTGGTTGTTGATATCGGAATCGTGGATCTTCATTTCATGAAAATGGAGTGTCTTGGGCGTAGCTCTTATGAGTTCACTTCAGCATGATCGGTATCCGCAGTCTGGTCAATACATCAAAAATGATTTCCTGTTTGACTTTTATCCACATTGTCGGCATAGTTATCCTTTATCTACTTTTTGAACCTGCCATTGGATGGCAATCTAACATATTTATTAAATTATGACCAGACTCTTGCTGATATTATATAAAACTTTGCCTTAGGCTACCGTAAAACCACCTGTACTCTAGATCTAAATAATTTTCACTGAAAAAAACATCAACAATTGAATATTTATTGGTATTTTTTGTAATTTTCAT
The DNA here is from genome assembly GCA_037834085.1 of Bipalium vagum. NCBI lineage: Eukaryota > Metazoa > Platyhelminthes > Tricladida > Geoplanidae > Bipalium > Bipalium vagum. The sequence goes on along the minus strand of JBBMKC010236547.1, from coordinate 2,521 downwards.
TTCCCGAATATTTTTATAAATCTTCTATTTAGTCATTTTTTTAACGTTAAGTTATACATGTTATAAATTTTTATTTCTATACAATTCATTCCTCGAAATTCATGGATAGGAATTGGTTATTTGGCAGTATAAGACATCATCAAAATAAAGATTTTTTATTAAAACATTAATTTAATAACTTATGCAATTTTGAATCTGCATAAAACTTCCAATAGAAAAATGAAAAAATGAAGAACTAGTTATATTCTAACAAAATGTAAGTTTTATAAGATAACTAAAATTGGACATTTCAATGTTTAAAAGAGAACTCAATATCGATAAGCTTTAATACGACTTTTAGGCATTTTCTTCATGGCTGCCGCAAAAATAGATGTTTCTCTCTTTCTGAGCACAAATTTGATCCTTCTCTGCAAGCATTGAGTTTTTTTTGGTCAGTAATTATTGGCATATAATTTTCATTTCAATTTCTTCCAAAATCATAGATTGGGCGCATTTGAGGAATATTTGGTGAATTTTCTTCTTTAGGAATGTATGGAATTTTTAAGCGTTCCATTTCTCATAAGCTAATAATGTGCTGAAGCAAGGTCTATCCAAAGAACAACATTTTCTCTTTAGTGGTATTTTGTGATGAAATCTGCAACTTTTGGCAAGCAAAATTTTTGGTTGTACTCATCATTCATTGCTAGACCAGACTCGAAAAATTGAGGTTCCTTCTCTGAAATGGCGAGCTCCAACAAAACCTTTGATGAAAACTTAGTACTCTTGATTAATTTTATTTCGTCAGCGGTTTCATATTAAAAATGTTCATAGTAGTCAAGTACCCTGCCACTTGCTGTTGTACAGGGTGAAATAGCTTTCATAATCCATGATGCAAATTATATTATTTTTGCCACAAAAATAGTTGTCACTAACTTCTTCAACCGTTGTTTTTGAATCTGTTCTTGCTGCAAGCTTACCTTTGGGTTGGTCTTTCGAAACTTTCTTTGGATTTTTATCTCCAAAGTATTTGTCTTGATAGTTTGTCCAGTTCAATGAAATTTCATTCTAAGTTTCCTGTAGGACTTAGAAATTCTTTTCACAGATATATTGTTTAATCTTTGACGCTGTTTTGAATCTTTAAGTGAGTATAAAGAGAGTAGTTCCATTCAGCTGCGTTTCTTTCAACACTTTCATTATTCTACAATCTACTTAAGACACTATAAACAGTTCTACGCTTGAAACCCAGAGATTCAACATTCTTGACAATGTCTGCTCTATTCCAGTCACTATTTCGTTTTTAAAAAACCAATCAAATCACGATGTTGTTGATCATTTAACTTTAATATAGTTAATTTGATTATCCAATTGAAATCAATAATTCAATTCTATCAGTATACTAACTAAAGATAATAACTGTTACAAATTACAACACACCACACTTTATTGTCATTCATTCGCAGATTCTATCCCGTTAAATGGCTTTTGGTCAGTGATAATAATATACAATATTATATGGTTAAAATATTATATCTTTTTATAAATTGGTCAAAGGATTATATATTATTTGAAAATATTATAAGGACATTGTTGATTATGTATTATAAATTAATTGTTTTCAGTTTCAAATTAACAGTTTTTTAAAAAATCTTTTTAGGTTTATGACCTTGATAATTACATTGAAATAATAAAACAAATCTGGGGAAATGAATGGCCTTAACGTGGAACTCATTAACATGTTGAAATATAGAATTGGAAAATTTATTTATTAACTAAATAATTAATTTATTAAACTAGAATGTTTAAAAAAGTTATAGTCCAATTGAAAAATGAATTTACAATAATATTCAATGCAGATAAACATGAATACAACTTTGTTAGCATTTTAAATTTTGTAAATACAATTTGCATCATGTTTTAAAATTTTTTTAGAAATTTTTCCATAGATGATGGTAAAGAAATTTTTAGATTAATTCTTCAAAAATATAGAACTGGTTTCATTTTTTTGAGATCACCAAATCTATTAAATACAATATAATAACAATAATAATAAAAATAATAATAATTGTAAGAACAAATACAATATTATAATTATAAAATACAATTAAATCTTAAAATTATAAAACTTCTGAAATTGTAATTTTCCAAAAATATTTACAAAATAATAAATTAAACTAAATCGAAAAAAGCAAATTTTGAAAAAGTATGATACAAATATAAAAAGTGGAAATTAAAGAAATAAAAACGGTTTCAGCTACTTGTGGAGACTATGACCAAACCCTCTTGCAAAAACTTCGACAATATCAAAATCAAGCGGATCATCAAACCCTTCGACAATATCAAAGCCAAGTGGATCGGCAGTTGCGAATAGTCAATAGACAAAAACTTTTGATCATTGTGTGCATGAATAACTTTGTGATCATTGTGTGCATGAATTCGAAACTTTATTTATCTTTTATGTGCATGTGTATTAAAATTCAAAATATATTTATTGTAAAATTGTTTATATTTAATCGTTAGTTGTCAACAATTCTGACCGAAAAGT
>JBBMKC010236536.1:0-11169 GCA_037834085.1 Bipalium vagum | reverse complement strand
GCAGGATTTACTAAATCCGCAATAAAGGTTATTCGATCAAATAAATTTATTTTCAATAAAACTTTACAGCATAAAAAGTATTACGCTTTTATTTATGAACTTTTAACTTGAACACCCGGTATACTTCTTTATAGCGAAACCCCTTGGGAACGGCCAAACTGTTGTTATATAGAGGTTCGACCGTATTAAAATTTTTAAAATGATGTTATAGTTTACAAATGAGTAGCAGAATCACAAAATTAAATGTTAAAATATTCTTAGATTCTCAGCCTACACACCTTGTTAATTATAGAAAGTTCTGTATTGAAAAATATAATGATATAAATATTAATACATTATTAATATTATATAATACATAATAATTAATTATTAATTATTATCAATATTTCTATATGAAAAAATATTTTATCTTTGTCACTTGTTCTGTGAAAGTGCACATTAATATTGCTAAATTCATTCTCAATATAACGGAAAGAAGGAAAGTATTATTTAAGGACTGCGGCGGGGATTATCGTGGCTGATCCCATTCCGTATTTTCATTTACTGTGAGAAATTCCTGAACAATGTTTGATTTGTGAGAGTGCGAGTTTTAATGGAAAATAGCGTGAGCTTTGTATGATTTGTTTTTCAACCATTCTCCAATTTCAAGTTCCACTATGTTTTGTAGAATTCAGCGTTAATAGTCTTTTGCTCTTCATAAAATGTTCTACGTTATCTATTGCTACCAACAATATTGGTTTATCACTAAATTTCGTTACCTTACGAACTGATGTTGCAGGTTCATTGGTTGAAACCCAGACAAAAAGTTAATCGTTTGATTGTTACATGTACATTCTGACCCAAGTTTCATCTAGAGCTAAAAGTTTCTTAATTTTTGCAGCAAAGGTCAGAATTTGATGTTGCTGTTGGTTTTTGTCCAAATCTTGCGAAACATAACGAATTATGTTTTTCATTACCCCTACGTTGTCCTTTAAAATTCGGTTAGCAGTGACTACGGAAATCAACGTCTTTGAGACATAACATATGTGCTTGTCTTTAGAATTTTTTTCAAATTTTTTTGTGCGGTATTTTTATGTCCCCACCTATCAGTTATGGAAATTTAACTTTTCTTGAAGCTTATGAAATATTCTTCGAAGTTTTCTTTGACAATTAAAGGTTTCGAAGCAAATCTTTAATTTTTTTCAGCAGCACTCTCACTGTATCTTTTTAAAAATAAAAATTTTAAATAAGTGCACTGTGCTTCATTCCTAAATGATTTTCTCCGTTTCTAGTAAATATACAAACCTATATTAACATATTTAAACGCAAAAATATATTGATATTATTGATTAAATAAAGATTTATCTAAAGTTCATCTTAATCCCAATTTTACGTGAATCAGCTAAAAAGTAGAGATATTTTTTATCAGTTAACAATAATTCAGACATACAGGGATTAATCAATGAACTCAGAGATAAGTATTCATTATCGTGAGACTTATTATTAACATGACATTCCAAAGTGAAATTAAACTTAAGTCGAATCTAAAATAATTTCCATTTTTATTATTTCATTTTTCTTCTAACCTGTTTTTTTAAACAGGTTTTCGATTAATAAATAATAAATAAAATATTAATGAAAATTAAAAATATAATTTTTTTAAAATATACAAGACATTCACGTTCCGATTCTAAGCCAATTTTTAAAAAAAAATGATAATATTAATTTTTCTAATTATCTTAATTAAATGTACTAAATAAAATATCGTCTGAGCCATTGTTGAATTTTAATTATTTTTTGAAAAAAATAAATTAAATGGAACTCAATATTAATTATATTTTGATCTTAATCTTATCTTGGCCTTTTCCGCCTTTGATTGTTAAAGACTTAAATTTAATGTCTTATCGAAATATGCTCTTCTTTGGCAATTATATAATATTAAATATGATATATAATGAAATAAAATAATTATCTTTATTTTAATTTGCAGAACCAAGCAGATGAATGAGAACAGCCATTAAAATAATTAAAATAATTTAATATATAGTCCCCACCTGGAATCATGCCATCTGAGCTCTCTTGGACCCATTCTTCTGAATATAACTCCGAAATTGAAAAAAATACAATAATATTTTTTAATTTTTTAATAAAAATGGAAACTTCAAAGAAGAAATTATTAAAATAAATTATCTGGCTCAGGCTTTAAGTAGTATTAATTTATTTAAGTCACGACACAGAAGCCATTAATAAACTAAATTAAAATTTATTTAATTTTATTTTTAAATAAACACCGTAGCATGAATTCCAGAACAATTATGGAAATATTTTATAAAAAAATAATAAAATAATAATAATATAACAAATATTTAACGATAATTCTTATTATCAAGTCTCAACGTTATGTATCAGTCCTCGGGAGAATGATTTATTTATTGTGGAATATTTGAGAATATTTATAAATATAATCATTTTTAATTATTGTTTAATTTGGCCGAGCTGGCTTCAGATAAGTTTTGATTAATATTTTAATAATTAGGAAATTATATTATTAAACGTTGTCAGAAAACTTTTATCAGTCCTTTTTTTCGAATATAATATTTTATCATAATTCTTAACATAATTAAAAAAATATTTTCAACGGAATTTTTAAAAATTTTTTTTTGATCAAAACCGTTAAGGAATATTAAAGAAATTTGTAAATGATTTTAAAAAAGTGAAATCGTAAACGCTTAATTATCAATACGATTTAATAATTATTATTGATTAAATGAAATTATGGATTTTAACCATTTAAACAATAAAAAAATAATTTGCGCGAAAGTTTCAAAAATAAATTATATTTTTTTCTAATTATTAAAATATTAAAATATTATTAATTATTAATTAAGAAAATAAATACACCAACAGATTTAATTATTCTTAAGATTTCAATGTTAAATTAAGATTATTTTATAATATAAAATAAAAAAAATTGAAATAAAATAAATTTAATAAATAATTTTATAAAAATTTAATTTTTTTTAATATTTATCAAAATTTTTATATTTAAAAAATGCTTTAAATTGAAAATAATTAATGGATTCAAGTTAAATTTGATATAATAAGTTGTTTTTATTTAATAATAATAATAATTATTATTATTATTAATCTTTTTTATAAAATTTTTATTATTTTTTATTATTAGAATTTGTAAAAAAAATAAGGAAAATTCCAAAATTTTCCTTACAAATAATATTATAATTATTTTTCAATTATTAAAAATAATAATATTCATCAAATGTCTCCATTTAGATTAATAATTAGATTATGTGGTAATTATTAATTATTAATCACAAGTAAGAATTGGCGGCAATCAAGATGTACTTTGACTAATGAAGGATAGACAATAATAACACATTTACGAAAGAAATAATATATACGAATAAAAAGCCTTTTTCAACCATATCAAAGATTTTCAAAAATATATTATTGTTTATGTTAACATTCTTTCATTTCAAGGAAGGGTTGAAGTGATTTAATGCATAACTTTGTTAATGTCACAGTACAAAGACTTTCCAAATTTCTTCAATGAAAGAATTCAAAGTTAAGTAAGTCATATACTTTTGGTGAGGTAATCATGTCGCGGAGATATGACCATGATAAGAAATATAAACGCCATAATCTAGCTCCTTATACTGCGCAATTACGCAGGGAACATTCTGTTTAGATACCTTGAGCAATCGCGAGATTTAAAATTGACATTTTCACCTTCTGTACATCACCAAAATATCAAATCGATCATTTGTCATCTATTAACAAAAATATTAAGAAATCAATTAAAATCAATCAATATACATTCGATAAATTTGAATTGGTATATTACGCTGTTATAAAAAAATATTATTCATACAGTAAAACAAAGTGCTTATATAATGTTTGAATTTTGTTTGATTTATTTTGAAACACCCTATATTTCATGGTCATTGAAAGGCCAATGTCTACGATAATAATCATTCTTACCTTGGAATAAACAATAAAACATTTTTAAAACTTCAGGAGCGTGTAATGGCTGAACAAATTTATTTTTCTGTATTTTGTCAGATTATATAATCCAATATTGTACTTTATCCTAAGTAAATAATTTTGAGAACCATTACAACCATTATATTTATATTGATTAACATCATTTACAAATCTCAATGTCATCTATAAACAGGAGAGAGTTAACATCTCTTCAAAACTCGAATTAGTCAGCATCTACTAAACAGAAGAACAAACACAATACGTCATCACACTGGTCTGTAAAAAGAAAAAATAAAAGAAATATGCAATCAAAAATCAATTTCCTGTGCTCAGGAGTTCTTAAGGTTTTATTGTAAAAAAGAAGAGTAATTTCATTAAAAGCTTATGTTTACAATTGTGAAAGTAAATTAAAAATTTTGGAGTGTTCAAAGTAAAGTTGAAAAAAAGATTTCGGCGAAACACGATCTGTCATAAAATCCGGTCAATTAAACGCAACATTTATCTTATTTCTGATTCACATCAAAGCTTTAAAGGGGTAGAAAAATGTTAAACGTTCATAAGGAATATGTTCAGAAAGGTTTTATAAGAAGACTAAAGAAAGAAGTTGATCCTGTCCTCTTGATTGAAACCAAAGATTATCGCTCGCTACCATTTCATGAAAACAAAATACGAGTAGCTTTTTTTATGTTCACATGGTTGACTGCGAGAAGATTCTGGATGATAACTAAGAAAATATCGCTTTTATTATTTATTTAATTTTGATAAATCTTCTGAAGATGTTTGTCGGTGATCTCATTAGTTTTACTTTTCTTATCCGAGAAACTGTCGTTTTGTAACAAACCGAATACAGATTATTTTCCTTTTGCTTGAATACCGTCATATTTATTATGTTATAATTTTATAATTATAACGTTATATTCGAAAATGAAAGAAAGGAATGTTTCTTCATAATAATTAATTAATAATGATATTCCGTGTTATTATTATTTTTGTTATTTATATTACTTCTAAAATTTTGGAAAAAAAAATTATAAAAAATAAAAAATTATTTATTATTTATATTATTTTTAAGATAATTATTGTTTATTTTAAATTATTTTTTTATAAAAATGCGTTAAATAAAATGTTGTAAAGGTTCTTAAAGTTTAAGTACTTAATATAATATTTCATAATATAATAATATCCTTATCTCCTAAACATACTTAAGTATCAACTTTAAAATGTTGTCCTTTAATATCTTGGGTCAGAGCGCTGGACCTCTAAGATGATATAGTATAGTTATTAATAATTACATATATATGTTGCATAACGTCTTCATCAGTTTACATTAATGGTATTATATGAAAGGAAATTATGCTTAATGAATAGTTTGAGTCCTTCCAGTAGTTAGAGATAATTTTTAAATAAGTCTATAGGCTGAATCTTTGTTTAAATGAATATTACCTTGTTTACAATTGAATGATGCAAAATTTGAAAAATCGCGCAATTATTGAATATTTAAAAAAGGATTAACATGGAAAGAAATTGATATGGTAAATATGTTAAATAAATGAATTCTTTTATATCTTATAGTGGAAAATAGGATCGCTACATTAAAATGTGGTCTTAAATCGATTGATGATGTCCTTCGCAGGACATATCATATAAAAGAGGAATATTGGTTGAACATGTTAGGTTATGAAACTCTAAGAATTCTTTCGTAGCGCCTAATTACCGGCCTTTTAATCTCATTAAGAATCGTGCCATCATCAGCCGAAAATGCAATGATCATCCTGAGATTCAAACGCACGTCCTCAATCATTGCAAAAGTTGACCATTTATGCCTACTGCCAAACATAACACAGTCCTTTCGGCAGCTACTGATTTTCTTCGTGACATTCATTTTGACGTAGACGTTGATATGGCTCCTCTTTCACTTCGGAACACCTTGCACCTGGATCTAATCATTCGTCATAAAACAAAAAAGGTAAACCTTATTCTTGACGTGTGCCTTATGAGTGTGTCAAAAACTTCTCGACCCATAGGGAGGCAAGTAATTAATTAGAAAAATAATGACGATTCATACAAAATCTTTAACTATTAAAACAAATAAATAATCCGGATTTTCAGAATTCTTTTTTTGTTTAATTTCTTTGTTTTAGCCATTTGGAAATTTTTTTTGACATTTTGGTGACGTCAACTCGATCTGGTATTAAAGTTTTGTAAAAATAGATATTTTTTATTTATCAAAAACAGCAAATATTAGAATAATATATATATTTACCACGTCACTGGTTTTAATTAAAAATAATTACCAGAAGAATATCTCAAAAATGAAGATAAAAATAAATGATAAATAATAAATAATAATGAAATAATTATGAATTTATTCAAAATATTTTCCATCGCTAATGATAACTTTCTCAGAATTTTCAGGAAGCTGGTGAATTTCTTGATAAAAGAAATCGTCATCTTTCGTGGCTGTCCAATCAGTAATCCATTTTTCAACTTCCGTGAAGAATTTGAAGAGCTACTCGGAAAGTCAGTGTGCCAAAAATTGAAACAGATGGTAATCAGAAGAAGCACAGTCTGGTGAATGAGCCGCATAGCGTAACCCTATCCATAGAGCAAATCTAACATTTCCTGGACATGTGGCCGGGCATTGTCTTGCAGCAAAAATTACCTTATGCTGCCTTTTCTCATATTCTGTTCTTTTTTCGCCCAATATTTGGTTTAGACCTATTAATTTTTCTAGGTACAACTTATTTATAATTTATTAAAATTTTCAGTTCAGTTTTTTTAAAATGCTTTCAAAACTCAAATCTAGACGTTATGAATACTTTGCGTCTCACAACTCTAAGTGGATTCTCATGTTAACCTAACGATATTCAATCGAACCAGAAACACTTTAGAGCACACAAGTAACAATGGGATTATACAACACTTAAAATATTAAGAAGCTGCAAAATTTGGCATTATAAATTGACCGTAGATCAAAGTAATTTAATGAATAAAATGATCAGTGAAATGTGCTTCACTTTTCTGTGCAACGTTTCGTGATTGTATTCATTTCTTGATTGTATAAAATGTGCAATGATAAATAGATTTTGTATATTAATCGATCACAATGGTATAAGGTAATAGATATGTCGTTGAAAATTTTAAAACCAAATGTTCTCAATAAAGATATGGTGATTTTGTGGTGGTCAAAATTTTCAAAATTTTCAGAATTCTACTGAAACCAATAGTGCCTTGAAAGATGTCTAAAAATATAAGTATTGTCTGAAATTCGTTGACAGGAAAATTTAATCAATCGAAATGATTCTATCTTGTCCCCTGGAAAAGCTCTGCCACAAACAGTAAACATAATTTGAAAAAAAAATCGTATAACCATCTCAACAAAACATTAGATCATGTTCCAAATTCATGCACCTGGAGATCACAATTTTTCTGGAAAATGGAAATATTTACATATTAGAACATGTTCAAAAAGGAAGAAGATTCAAAACGTCTCTGAGGATATTGTCGTTTTTAGAAGTCTTGAATCTTATAGTTTTTTTTATAAATGTTTACACCCGCTGTCATCGTTTTTAATCAAGTATAATTTGAAATAAATTTTTTATTTTTAAATTGATTATTTGCGCCCCAAACTTAAGTAATAATATATTTTTTTGGTGAAGGAAAATTTCTTTTTGTATTTTATAAAACATTGAAACTGAATATTATATTTAAATATTAATGTCTTTTGTTAAAATATAAAGAGATTTGTTTAAATATTCACCTATTGTGCGGTAAGTACGAATTTTTCGCAAAATTGACAAATGTTTAAAATTGTAAATGACTCAACATCATAAGTAAGAAATCGAAAACTTTAAAAAAAATTTATAATGAGAACAAAAATGTTACAAAAGCTGTTAGAAAATTATATTAAAGTTTATGAAGATATCGATGACAGTATCAGAAGATTTCAATAATCTTCGAACTAGTTCATCGATAGCAAATCAGGAATTGACATAAAGCAAAATCATGTTGTTTGGTCTGATGGGATTGGAAAAAAAACCATTTAAAAGAATTTTCTGTGGTACAATAAAAAATATTGGTTCTGATTTGTATTGCGATCAATTAACTAAATTTTTCACTCAAGGCCATCAACTACGCAGAAAAACATGAAAATAGAGCATATGCGAAACAATTTATCGTTAATGAATCAATGGTACAGAAGTGGAAGAAGCAAGATGATGCCCTGCGACAGATAAAGAAGACAAATAGGGTTTCTGAAGGTAAAAAAGCAAGATGACTAGAGTTAGGCGAGTGGGCTATTGAACTGGGAACGACATGTAGAAACGCGTCCATTCGATTCAAGACAACAGGATATAAAAATAAACGTCTTTCTTGGTACTTCCGTTTGATGGCCTAGCAGCAACTAAAAAAAATTAAAAATCTTCCGCACTTCCTTTCCTATCTCATTATTTTGTTTCCTTTTACACACCCTATAATCCGACGAGCTTTATATATGAAAATAGTTTCTTTCTTTGATACTGAGTCTTATAATCGATGGGCGTTGTTCACAGAAAAATACAATACTTATTTTTCCAATGAAACCTTGATCTTGGAAAACAAAAACGTTTATAAGTTAAAATATTTTGGAATGCATCCTCAGTAATTTTCTTAGGGGCATTAATTTCTTTTATTACACATTATCAAAGCAGGTAGGGTTATTAAATCGATTCATTCGAAAAACTCAATAATTTTATTAATGATCTGAATGCCCTCTAAACCTGTTCGTTACACTACCATTTGATCCATGAAGATCGGATCAGTCTGAAAAATATAAAACCGGACATCAATGGGAAAATAATTCTTTGAGTTGATCTAAAAAAGACTTAGATTTAATTAAATTTGCTTTTTTCGATTTGAAAATCGGGATCAAAAGATTTCAACAAAAAGATCACCGGGGAAAAATAAATGTATTGTCAGCATAGTTTAAGGAGAAATGGTTGAAAATTTTTATGGGGTTTTTTCCCTGCAGAAAAAATTATTATACTGAATAATCGATGCCTGTGATAAAACATTTCGAAACAATACCAAACAATGCAGAAAGAAAAGAAATATTTTCCAAAGCAACTTTCATTCGTTTCAATTGCCCCAACAGATGAAGTAAAGAAGGGATTTTTTTATTAAATTTATCGGTAAAATTTGTCGACATGACCGATATAAAAATTGAATTGGGAAAGTAATTGAATTGTAAAAAATATATTTATTGATTTATCCTTATTTTTGTGATCAAAACGATTCCGTTGATCGATTCTAGCTTGTCAATAAAATAGGAATTTTCTGAGATTTTCTCCCTACGCTGTCTGTGAATTCTGAGATTTATTTCAAAAATATCCGAAAATTAAATATGGGCCTTGAGCAATTAGAAATGACAGGTACATAGAAAGTAAGTTTTAGATTTTGGAGCTCAGCGAAATACATACAATGACGTAATGGATTTTCTTTCTGAAATATTCGTTGCTCCACGTCGGTTCAATTCACAAATTACCATGATAGGTGACTCATATTTCGTGGTTAAAATTACAAATTAAATTTTAGTAGCCAAATTAACCGAAATATTATTGATTTCATATAAAATTTAAATTTTGAATATTACACTTATATTTAAAGCAAAGTTTGCTAGATTTGCATTAATATCATCAGCGATATTAACTTTTCCTTTTGATATGTGACTTACCGACATTCTGTACATCATAATCAAACATATTCAGTTTACATTTTTCTAAGAAATAGAATTTACGGAATTTAATTTGAGTGTTTTATTGTTTTAAAGAGTCAATAATATCAAATTTGATTGCAGTAAATTTTAAATGTTCTACATTAAAGAAAGAGTACAAATTGTTTTTACTAATAGTTAAAAATGAATCAGTCACATAGGCTAGACGGTATTTAGAACACTTGAAATGGAAAACGATATCTACAGTGAGAGCAATAAAGAAGATATCTGCAAAATTCAGAGAGACTGGGAGAGTGTTTGATCTTTGGAAGTCTGATGGACCATCAATAATAAGTCGGACCATTAGAAATAAGTCCGCTATATGAAAAAGCACCTGAAGCATTGCTAAAAACTACTAATAAGAAAGTTGGGTGCAGTTTCAATACTACACACAATTGAGTACGAATAGATCTTCTGAGTATATTAAACGATTTCTGGAATAAGGATAATAATTTATCTAAAATTAGATTATTCTTTGATTTTTAATTATTATTTATAAATATAATTTATAAAGAATAATAATAAATAATACAATACCAATGAAGGAAAATTTAATGAAAAATAACTATTTAAATTGGTAATTAAATTTTCTAATTTTCCTATATTTTGAAAACCAATTGTTACTGAGATAAATAAGAAAATATTAAAATTATATAAATATATTTTTCTAAAATTTGAATGTTAAATCCTGATAATTTTATTTAATTAAACAATAATTAGAGAAACAATTATTATTGCAATTAAAAATAATTATGATATATAATATCTAAATAATAAAAAAATAATAATTGAAATATAACGATCTCTTTGATATTTAATAATAATAATAATAATTACTAGGACAATTTTTTAACCTAAATACATTTTTTAACTTTATTATTAAAAATTTTAACCTTATTTTAACCTTAAAGTGCACAACAAAAGTTCTTTATTGTATTACAATAGTCCGTTATACGCGGAAATTGTAAAATAGCATACATTATTGGGTTCAAAATTACGATCTTTGCGAACGATATGTTTAACCATAGAAAACCTTCTCTCCACAGAGCATGATGTTGGCTGACATGATGAAGCAGAGCAAAAGTTACAGATGGTACGCCCTCTCTATTGCTATTGATAATTGCACTAAGACCGTTGTTTGATAAGCGCTTTTCAATGTGTGCTTTTATATTACATGGATCATCCTGGAAAAAGAGTTTGGCTAAATCTTCAGCAGCTTCACGAATTGTATATTGAGTGCTCTCAGCTTTGCTTAAACTCTGGTATTTTGTTATCTGAATAAGTTCTCCAGCCAAACTGCTGTTTGATACAGATTGCTTTGCGCGAGAAATAAGTACCCATTGTCTTCAAAACTTTCCACAATGTAAGGATTAAATTTTAATTAATATTAAATAATAAATATTTTTAAAATAATTTTTAAAGTAATATAATAATAATAA
>JBBMKC010236525.1:0-11169 GCA_037834085.1 Bipalium vagum | reverse complement strand
TTAATTTATTATTATTTACCTATCGTTTGTTATTATTTAATTATTATTTAAACTTATCGTTTGTTATTATTATTATTACTTTATTATTTTTCGGTCAAAATTAGCTAAAACACATTCAATAGATGTATACATTTATTTATTCTTTTAAAAACAAAAACACATACGATTTTCATGATGACTGCTGGTTGTTGGAATTTGGTGGTTTTGCTGTTATTGGTCCTGGTCCTCGTAATCTCCACAAAATTCTTCTAAATTTTGTCAATTATTTTCTTCGATTAATTTATTTTAAATATTTAATTTATTTGGATTTTTACAGCAACATTTTTCATGAGGAATTCTAGCTGCAACTGTTCTAAAAACATCTCCACAAAAATCACATTGTTTATTTGGAGGTTGATCATTATTTAATTTTTCGACATGTGATTTAGACTGTTTTATGAGAAATTAAACCTGCAATTGTTCTGCAATCTTTTCACATATATCACAAAATGATGAATTCATTTTAATGAGGAAAACTGACTTTTGATTTTTTATTTTTTAAAATATTTAATATTTCTCTTTTTAAAATTCTATTTTTAAGAAAAAATTCATTTTTGATTTTTGAAAAAAAATGGGGGGAGAGTAAAAAGTAATTTTTTTAATGGTAAAAAATGAAAACTTTTTAAGCAAACAGGGTTGGGGAAAACTCAAAAAGTGTCCAAAAGGTGGTTTTTATGAAGTTGGGATCTTGTCCTTAAAGTCTGGTTATACATATTACTGTGAACGTTACTCAGAAGAAAAAAAGTTTCAAATTAGAATTTCAACATTCGTTAAGGGTTGTTTCCTAATGTAACAAATATTTAATTATAATTTAATTGATATTACGTCTTCCATGGTAGCTTAAGACCACAAGCTTAATTGACATATAAATCCTCTTATGATAATCAATTTTGTTTTTAAAGCTCTTAATTTCTATGTCAACTTTTAAATTGTCCAGACGCTGAGCCTAGTTTCATAGATTAACAATCTAATGAACCAGGGAGGCAAATTGCAGCAGGAAGATAGAGGAGAGATAACAAGGTCAACTCCCTGTCAAACATTTCAGAAGAGAACCCAAGAAATATTCAGAAAAGATATTAAAATCTCAAAATGAAGACCTTGTCCTTCAGATAACGTTGAACCTTCCCAACCAAAAATGTGTATTTGTGCAAATACGTACGTAAATATAGATCGGCGGTGCAGTTATAATAAAAAGTAAATCAGGAAAAGTTGTTGAATTTTCAGGAAAATATCCATCGAAAATATATAATTGAAAATGGAAAACATATAACGAGAGAGATTTGGAATAGATAAGAATATTTGAATATGAAAATAGATTTCACAAAGGATATGAGGCAGAATGGACAGAAGAAATATTCATATTAATACTTAGAGGGCATTTTAAAGATTTAAAGGAATATTTTTGACCTGCAAAAATAAACTTTAAATTATAAAAGCGGAATAAGATTGTTTAATGGAAAAATATGTTTCACAAAAGTACAAATAAATTTTTAATGAAGAAACGACAAAAAAGTATTAATTATTTGCAAAATTTTTAACTGATCTGACGAAAGTCTTGCTTCTAGAAATAAAATGAGAGAATCAGAAAAGATTGGGGTAATACCACACCCATCATGTAGTCACACAATATTATCAAAAATTGATTTATTCTTCTAAGATAACTGTGAATTTTGAACTCTATTTATTTTTATTTCTTCTATTCATATGGCATGGTTATATCTAATTTCAATAAAATCTTTTATCATCAAATTGATCCAATCTTTTATTTTGTTTCAAAAGAAATATATCGTGTATGTTTGATTTTATTTGGATATTTTTTCGAAAATCATTTCTTATTTTTTGATTTATTAATTTAATTATAAAATCTTCTAACTTTTTTTCATTTTTTACTAAACATTTTAGTATTCCTTTATTTTTAGTTTATCTCTTTCAGTTTTATTTGAAACTTTTTGTTTTAAAAGCATAAAGATTTATTTATTTCATTCATAAATATATTTAAATTGTCAAAGATAATTTTGATCCTGGATTAGGAAAGATATATTTCGTTGGTTTTTTTAAGATACAAAAGTAATAATGTTTTTTCATAAGAAGATCTATTTATGTTTATACATAAACATCTTTCACATGTAAGCAATTCCTCATCCTCACTGGAACTAAGTTTATATCCAATTTCTTCGTTGATCCATGATTTAAAATCTTTAATTAAAATATGATCTTATGATGATCTTTATAAAATAATAAAGATATTTTCCATTGTTGCTATCTTGTGAAGAAATATATAATGGATATGTTCTCCATGATTTTCTTAATTCAATTTCATGTTGATCAATGCATTCTATCATACCTACGTTTATTCTTAATCCATTTTCTTTTTCGATCTTTCCAATATTATTTATTTTCAAAGCACATTTTCAATATTACATATTCATCTATATTCATCTTCCTCACACCATGTTACTATTTGTCTATGGTATGGAATTTGATGATGTGTGAAAAAACAAATTATACACCATTTAGAATATTTTATTATTATTTTTAAAATTATTTAAATTTTGTTGAGAATTTTTTTGATTAATATTATTTTGCATATTTAAGTTTTTCGGATTGTTATGACAATGTTTCCCATGTGTAACCCTTCCTGCAACTGTTCAAAAAACGTCTTGACAAAAATCATATTGTTTTTGTTGGGTGATCATTGTTTAATTAATTTAAATGATTTTATTTTTTTATGAGATATTAAACCTGCACGTGTTCAGTTTGTTTTTTAAAAGAGTATTTTTTCTTTTTTACTTATATTTTTTTATAATAAATTTATATATAATAAATAGACATGAAAAATATAAAAACGAAACATTTTTATGAAGTAGTAATCATAACCAGACTTTAAGGAAAGAAAAAATAAATGATAAATACGTCCCCAACTTTGTGAAACATGGGATGAAAAGCAGGTCTTAGGGCTCTGTCCTCAACGTCTGGTTATGCCAACTACTTCCCAATATCTAAGATTAAAAATACCAAGAAGGACCCAAGAGATAATTAAAAATAAAGGTGTGAACACAAGGTACTAATTTCCATTGTCTTAATTATTCATGAGGTTGACGGTTTTTTTAAATGTGTTTGGACATTTGAAATGTAAGTAAAAAATGTTTCACTGACGTTTCGGTCGTGTATTCAAAATGACCTAAAATTGATATTTTTGAAAAAAGGGTTTTCTACGTTTACACACACAATAATGCTTTGGAAATTTTTGATTGGAAACATGTATTTCAACGTATTCTCATAGAATTAAATAAAGACTGAATCAAAGTCCTTATAGCATTATATATTCACCTTTTTAATGGAAATTATAGCGGTGGCCCAAAACATATGGACGGCGTTCAACAGTTTGTATTTTTATTAGTTGGGTTATTCAATAAAATCATTTGTTGCATTTTCTCAATAAAATCAATAATAATTTGAGTGAATTAATTTTGAAAAATAATTTTTAATAATGTTCCTATTGATGAAGATTTTTGATTCAGAGCTCAGTTCGTCTAATATGAGCGGCTTGGGACCACGCAAGCAGCTCATGTTCGTACTGGACGATTAACCAATAGAAATTAGGCATGTTATATGATAAAAATCGAAAAAATCGATTCTTTGACGGGTAACAAAGTGGCAGAAGTTCTATTGTTGACTGAGGTCAAAAATATTTCAGCAGGACTGGAATCATCCACTCTCCCAAACACCCATCAACTCGTGTTCCGGGCAGGACCTTTGACATTTAGGCTTGAAACTTCAAAATAAATAAATATAACTATTAAAATATATGACAATCTTACCGAAATAAGGATTCCACAGTTTGTGCAATTCGTCATTTTCCACCAAGAAAAATATGGTTCCATTTTCCTTAATCCCACGATGACAACTTTTATTAACCCATTGAATTTGATCAAGTATTTTACCTAACGCAAGTGGGTTCAAAACTAGACATGATCCAAAAGGGTCAAGCACACCAATGGTTCGAACCACTCCTGACAGTGATCATAATGGAATTTCTACTGTTACCGAGAATACATTTCTCCCAATAACAATTCCGAACGCATCAAAATTGAATGATATTTTCACAAAACATTGAGGATTCCGCTGAAACAGAGCGCGCGAAGAACTAAGATCGAAAACGTAGAAAAAATATAAGGAAACACAAAAAAGTGGCATTTATTGAACAAATATAAATGCGAAAATAAAATCCGAAGAAAATGTCTCAAGAAATTTTTAGCGATATTTTCGTCAAAAGAAACAAAGCTGACCTCCCCAGGGGTATCTGACACGCCATTTAAAACGGAAATTTCACATTAAAAATCAATAAAAGAATTGAAGCAAAACAAACACAAATAACAAAATGAGTGTTACAGATTTCCGCGAGTCTTTTCTGAAGAATAACAGTGGAGGCCGCTGAAGGGCACGTGTAGAATGTCAGTGAAATATTGCCTCTAAACGTCCCGATTGTCAGCGATAGGCAGATCGTACGTGCCAGTCATTTTGTGGTCACACGCTGTAGTGCTGATATCGAGAGTGCTGTTGAACGAAGCCCGCCGAGTTTTGAATATTACCAAAGCATAAATGAAGAAATTCGCAAAACAAAACAAAAGAAAGAAGAAGTGCTGGATAAAATGCTGACCACTCTCTTTACTGAAATCATTCTTTGATGCTCATTCCTCTGTTAATTTGTTTTACTGAACTAATTAAAAGGATAAATGTGCCCATGGCGTTAGCTGAAGGTTTAAAATTGCAAGTTTTTCATCTCTTCCCCGGCGTTGGTGCATTTTGAATTGGCAGTTGTAAAAAAGAATAAAGAAAAAAACCAATCAAAAATTAAAAAGATTTTTCGGAGGTTGTGTTAATTCGCCACTTTGTAACACTCGACCTTCAATGTGGTGCCCGGTGGTGTCATCAGATTTAGTACTACCAAAAGAACGGGTTTCAGTGTTACTAAAGAGGTGATATCCTTAAGAAATAAAAATTAATCGTTACTTGCTTCAAATCTAACGGACGTGGACAGTCTCCCTCCTTCCATCCTTAATGGCTGATCTGCTTTCTTCATTTCATCTTTGACTTCATTCCTCGAGGCTTATCATTTCTTCCTTTTCTTCTTCTTTTCTTTTGAGCATGTCAGCCGAAACATTTTCAACATTCGCTGGCAGGGCAATGTCATTGTTCCACTAATGAGCATCTCCCGATTGGGGGTCCTTTGCTCCCATTTGACGAAGCCAACGGAGCAATCAACGCTTGCCTTTTTGACAATAAGTAACAGTCTCCACGCCCTCTGGGAAAAGAAACTTGTGATGAAACTGTTTGTCCTTCTTGCTTTGAACGGAATTTGCCTTTCGGTACCAGGTATTATGATGACTATCTTTTGTTACGGTGTTAACCCCTCCTTTGTCCTGGCAGACCTCTTGATTTCCACGAAGAGACCTACGAGCGACTCCTGCAACTATGGTAGTGCCCTGGCCGTAGACGGAAACAAGAACCAAAATTATCACCAGGGTACGTCATTTGATTACTTTTTCACAATCTTCGTCTTTCGCTTGAAAGGGTCGTGCTATCACAGTGGGAATGAGAAAACGGACAAGTGGTGGTTGGTGGTTTTAGATGTCGTCTCCGTCATCAGTCAAGTGGTCATTTACGGAAGAACGGACTGCTGCAGTAAGTTGTAACCTGTCACACTTAATGTAATATCTTTGAAGACCACCGAACGAGCCAAATGACCTTTTATGCCAGCTATGAAAAGGAGCTCCGTTTCCCTGCAGCCACATTTTATAACATCAACTATTACCAAGGTCCTCCATCAGCGGAAGGCGTGGTGGGAATCCCGCTGTCCCGACTGGCAAAATTTGTTAGTTTCTCGCCTAAGAATGACTGTCACCTTTTAGGTAGCGCGGACAATCCTCCTGACGAGACCTTTTGAGGGAGAATCCATAAATTTATGCGAATTTGAAGTTTATGGCCACACTTTTGTCAAGACCAATCCCACGATCTGTGAGACATTGCAACATTACCTCATTCATTTCCATGATCTTGACCTGTTCTCAGACCAGCGCTATGGACAGTACCAACCCTATGCAAATGTGCTTCACTTCAAAAGTGCAACTGTTGGATCCTCCATCTCCTGCTCGGTACTCTGTCTTCAAACTCCGAATTGTGTATCCTTTACCTTCGACAGCAGCCAACTTTGCCTGCTTTACAGCCACGGTGGCGGAATGTTCCTTCAAAGACCGGACCTGCTTTAGAAGACCTGTCTCGAAGAACTGTGACATCTTTTCCTTTTTTCCTTTCAGCAAATATTCACAACCTCTTTGTATTTTAAAAAATCCGCAGTGGAAGACTACCGCGTCTTTACAAAATACATTCTTTCGTGATCTTTTGTCCTCATTGTTAGCGTATATGTACAGAGTATGGGCGTCTGACCCTCGAAGAAGGGTCCTTCAAGAAAAGATGTGGAGAAAGCAGGACATGTCCTTCCTTGAATATTTAAAAGGACATTAAATGGAAGGGTACTTGAAGAATATCGCAACTGTTATCGCACCACCGAAACCTGAAAATATTTTTCGCCATTTTTTTTTCTTTTCATAAAAATAATAATATTAATTATTATTATAATTATTACTATCAATATTTATTATTATTATTATTATTATTATTATTATTATTATTATTATAATAATAATTATTATTATTATTACTATTATTATTATTATTACTATTATTTTACCAAAAGACAACTGCAAAATGCATTTTATTCAACGAGAAATTCTTTCATCTAAAAAGCGCAGAATCAAAATATTTTCTCTTTTTAAATTAAGCGGAAAAATGTCGTCTTGAGAGAAGCTGATTTATTTAAACAACATTTTTAAAGTCTTAATAAGCTTCGCTAGTGTAATGTTATGGACTTCCATATTCCTCCCTTAACGTAATAAGATAATTATTTTTATCCCCCCAATAAGGACAAGCCTTAAAAAAGTTAAAGTCGAATGGAAAATAACAAATAATTATAATCATTGGTGTGAGAGTCGGAGAGACGGAAACAATTGAGGTACTCTTACCAATGACCCACCAAATGATCAAGACCTCAACAAGACTGGGTTCTGGACCCCGCTTCGTGAACCTCATCTGCTTGGCATCTTCCGATTCATTGTGAGCTGATGCAATTAGAATCAAAGCCAGGAAAAAGGCGAAAGAAGCGCTGTGGTTGATGAATTTTACCAAGGGACTGCGCAGGAAGACCCCCAATTTTCCGTGGGGATAAATCAAGTAAATCGGAGCAAGAATGGGCAATAGAATGACAATGCCCAGACATATCAGCAGCCGGGTGGAAGAGTTGCTCCACTCGGGCATGGCGTTGTACCACATATTATTGAGCAGCTTCTGACAATGAGGATGGGCTACGAACTGCAAAACCATGAAATACGATAATAATAATAACAACAATGTCATAGGTAGTGCAAACATGTTTCTGCTCATATTTGATTGCCAGCTTCAACCTTTTAAAGCTGGGTATGGAGTTTCCGCTTTTCTGATTGCCGCCCCCCTTGTTTAGAATGCATATCACTTCATTGTTGGAGCGGCACTCATCCAGTAAGTCACAGGCCAACTTTTTACACTGGTCGGCCAGTTGCAAATAGGTCTCCTTGAACTCGTTTTCACAGCTTGACAGTTCGATGAGCTCTGTCGACAGCTTGAAGGAATCTAAGATCGGATCCTGAGATGTCAGACAAATCCAAGCCGGGCTCGCTAGCGCTCTATATGTGTTTATCCGTCGTAGAGAGTGTCTTAGCGCATCCCTCTGGGTGCTTTCCTGACACGATTGACAGTAACAAGATGCTGCATGGGGTTGCTCTATGCTCGCTCCCCTGCTGAGAAGAAGCTGCAAAATTTCGAACTGATTGCAGATAGCGGCCAGCATAATGGGTGAAATGTCAGGCCGAAATTCTGGACTGTCCGTGATAGGAGGTGCTTCGGGTCCTGGCCAGGAAGAGCTGAGCATTTCCGGCTTAATACTGGGATGATTTATTAGTTGTTCTACTATCCCATAAACCCCTTCATGTATAGCTTGTAATAAAGCATCTCCGATGATTATATTTGGATGTTTCAACAAAAGCCTTACTAATTCCGAATTTTCGTTGTCTACAGCCAAAAACAACGGTGTCCGACCGAGAACATTCGTACAATTGATATCAGTCAAGGGACCTTTAAACAACAGTCTTTCAACAGTGGCCTTATCGCCATGGTCGACAGCATCCAGCAGTTCTCTCTCATTGTTATTTATCGGCTTTAAGTTCTTAAGGGGATTCAAGGGAATCCATTTGTATCGACTTCTACTTCGTCTCATTTCAAGTTAATCTGAAATTTGATAATTTACCAAATGTCTTTTCCTTATAATTATATTTTTTAGATCAATAGCCAATCAGATTCGTGGATTTTCAGTAATATTTTCCTTTTTGAAATTTTCTATTTATTTCTTTAAATATTGTTATTTTGAAAGGAAAGATAAATTACGATTGGATCTGCTGGTTATAATATTATTAAATGATATTATAAAAATGATACTAAAATAATAATCGGAACTATTGTCGTTCTCAGTTAAATGGAAAAATTTCGGTCAATGGAAAAATATCAGAAAAAAGAAATAGGGAAAGTGTTTTTCACACAGTTTTAAAAAAATGTGATTATTATGGAAAATAAAAAAGAAAATTGAAAAAGAAATCGTTTAGTTATTGATTGATTACTTCTGTCAAGCACTCGATGAATCGATCGAAAGTTAACACTATAATCTAAATTACAACCTGACTCTGTTTCTACTGGTTGATTTAACAAGAGAAATAATCAGTTCAAACGACAAAACTTTATTTTTATCACAATCTCTTTTCACAATCAAATAATAAATCAAATATTTACAATCGTTATGGCAACACAAAACAAATGAGATAATAATGTCTCCCGAGTAATTTGAAAGACTTTGAAAATGCCTGTAGTTTACAGCTCCACTTTACAATTTTACTTTACAATTTCAAGAATTGGGAATTTGATATCATAACTCTCGTTTCACAAAATGGTCCCCAAAACAGTCCTAAAAAGATGAACGTTGTATATGAATAGCTTCTCTGAAAAAGCTCAAAACTATAACGGTGGAAAGGTAACCTAGATTGTATGAATACTATTTACGCATTGATCTTCTGAGAAGGATACAGCTTTCAAAGTAGACCATATCATCTAAGATCTTCTTCAAAATACTATCCGTGTTACATGGATGTTACATGTAATGATTGTCCAAATCGAAAAAGGGTATCGATTCTTCGTAAATTTGAAGATCAATCTTATTAGGTACGTGGTGACGTCAAAAAAGATCCGGATTAAAATACTTAGATGCATGCAGCACCAAACACAATTTGTTTAAATATTCTTCATTTATGTTACATTTTAAAAACCGTAAAGATTGGTAATTATAGTTATTGATATATTTTTATTTCAGATTACTAATGGCTACAGTTTCAAAGATTGAACATCAAGCGTTATTCGCTTTTTAGTTTTGCGACAAAAAAACGCGGCAGAAATAACAAAAGAACTTCATTTGGCGTACGGGGATAATGCTTCATCACGTACATCATTTATCAACGGACAAAGGAATTCAAAGAAGGGCGAGTCTGCGGAGAAAATGGCCAATCGCATGAAGAAAAATTTTAAAAATTATTCGTGATGAAAGAAGAATTACAAAAGCAGTGTTATCTGAGCGACTGAATGTATCTTATGGATCAGTAAACAACATGCTGAAGGGTCATGGCATCCGAAAATTGTGTTCCAGATTTTTTCCATGCTTCTTAACACGCGATATGTGTAAATGTCGGTTGGAATGCTGCAAGCACAATCTGTGTTTTGCAAGAAGTTGGTGACCGTTTTCTAACTAATATAATTACGGAGGATGAAACCCCCTTATCTCTCTATCTACCTGAAGATAGCTGTTCATCTCAAGAGTACAAATTTCCATGAGCAACAGTCACCAGAATATTAAAATCGGTAATGTCTCACCGTAGAGCATTGATATGAATCATATTTTGGGATGCTGCTGGGAACATCCAAATCGACTTTGCAGATAAAGATGTCAAAATTAATGCAGCCTACTATGCAAAACTAGTTGAGAAAGCTGGACAAAACAGACGAAAGCCTCGTGGTCAACAGCTTTAACTTTCTTCACGACAATGCACCAATCCATACCGCTCCACAGACCGTGCTAGCAATTGAGCTCACTTCAATGGTAACACTTCAACATCCACCTTATAGCCAAGATTTGGCACCCAGTGACTTCTGGCTGTTTAGTAACATTACCAAGGGCAGCGCTTTACAAATAATGAAGATTTGCGTTATGCAACAGTTGTATTTCTCAACGCACACCCATATCAATTCTACAAATGGTTTTCTCCAACTTGATGAACGATGGCGCAAATGTGTGGAGAATGATGGGAGTTATATTGAAAAAATTTTGTACCTAAATACTATGATTTTTTAAAAATAAAAATTTGACTTAGAAATTCTTATTTTTAATAAAAAGTTAATAAGGGGTATGACCATGAGCATTGTAAATTCTTGTATTATTTTACAGTATTTATTACTTATTTTATTTTATTTTATTTCTTGTTTTATTGGTCCAATCAAACCGCGAATATTTATCACAACAGTTAGAAATAATCAAAATCAAATTTGTAAGTATTGAAGGAGTCATTTTAAACAAAAGATTTATTTAAGAATCAATTTCGACAAAATTAAAGGGACTGGGTATGCTGCCTTTCCAGCTTCTTTTGATTCATTTTACCTTCAAAATGACGACACAGCAATTGGACTCTGTCCTCCTTTCGTTGTGCAAAATTAACATAAAGGGGTTTTCCATCGACGATTTTTCCGTTCATTTCAAACAGCGCTCTCAAAGCTTCTTTGTGGGTCGAGAATGATATAAATCCGAATTGTTTCGACTCGTTCTCCTCCTCGTCAATCATAATCTTTGCACTCGTAACACTTCCAAACACGGAGAACATTTGTTTCAGTCCTTCATCAGTCATCTTTTTATCAAAGTTCTTCACATAGAGATTAGTATTAACATTC
>JBBMKC010236514.1:0-11169 GCA_037834085.1 Bipalium vagum | reverse complement strand
AACTTTTATTATAATTCGTAATCTACAATTATTTGTATTTTTACAGGGTGGCTCCAAACATATGGACGGCACTGTACTTATAACAAAATTATTTACAACAAAAATGACTGGAATCAATAAATAAAATTTTTTAAATATTATTGACGTATAGAAATCTAAATACATAACCTTAAATGGTAAAAAATATTATTTAAGTAAAAAAATAAAAAAGAAATAAAAAAAGAACTTAAAAAGAAGAATGTTTTTTAGTTATACCAATTCTTGGATCAGTATTTGCAGGATTAGTTCTAGCTGGTGAAGTTGGAGATGGTATTACTACAGGTGTACAAAAAGCAAAAGAATTACAAAAACAGATTTAGAAAAGAGGAAGTTGGAAATAGAAATTGAAAAACTAAAACTAAAAGAATTAGTAACTGGGGCTGGTTTATCCTTTGATCAAAACGAAGTTCCTAAAAAGAAAGGCGAGAGCCTTTACTTTGATCCTTCAAAAGAAATTAGATTATATTTTAACTTATCTTTGAAAATAATTAAAAGATGCAATTTTAAATAGTTTAGAATATAAAAATTTGATAAAATAAAAAAATGAAATATTAAATAAAATTAGAATAATAAAAAGAAGGTGGATTGTATCTTTAAAATTATGAAAATGATAATTAATGAAATGAATGGTTAAAATTTATTATTTTTCTGCAAATATGGTATTAATTAAACTACTAATTTTGATTTGATTGATATCACTGAAGATTCAGAAATGTCTAAAAAGTATTAACGTGAGATGAACTCAAGTTAAAACATAAAATCTGAAATTCCTTTAATTATTAGTTATCAAAATACTCATCAAAAGGAACTCATTGGGTTGGATATATAAAACTTATTATTTTGATTTTTTTAAATTTTTGAACCCTTAAAATAATTGGAAAAATATCCTAATAAATAGAATAAAATTGATTATCAAAGTAATACTGATACTGATCAAAAATTGCCAATGATGACACTCGAAACAGAGTAACAGTTAAAATCCCAGTTAAATTCCTAAACAGTCATATTTCGATATTCTTAACCCGTTTGAATATTAATAATCATTTTCATATTATATTATCTTTTTAGTTGAAACTTAACACAAAGGTTGCCTAGAGTGGTAGTCAAATTGTAAAGAATGTACATTAAATTTCACTATAGGCATTTTCACATCAAAACAGGCAGCTAGAATTATCGATTTGAAGTTCAACATACCGATTATTTTTTATCTCTATCGTTAATTACGCGGGCCTGTAGAAAGATTATCGAAAAAAGTGACTTGACACATATTTCATGTATACTAGACACCACATCTTGAATGTCCCATTGTACTTGTCACATCAGCTTAAAATGAAACACCTTATAATAATCCACTTTTGAACCGACTTATCTCACATCTTGCGCTCTTTTTCATTTTTCTTATTTGGGAATTGATGTATTAAAACCAATATTAAAATATTAAGACATTTTATTTTCTCTAAAATACTTAAGTGCATAGTAAATATAATTTAAAATTAAAATTATGACGTCATTTTTTAATTATTTAAACAAAATTTCAAAAATATTTTTGAGTTTAACAGGTAATTTTAATTCAAAAATTTTTTAAAGTGTTTAAATTTTAAAGTATACAGGTTTTCAATTAACACAGGTGACAATAACTTATATTTACACTGTACGGAATTAAATGTTCAAATAAAAAAGGTGTTCAGCTAACAAAGGTGTTCATTTATGCAGGTTTCACTGTATTTTAAATTTAAAAATAAATAAAAGTTTAATAAAACTATTTTTATTTTTTTTATTTTTTAAGGTAAATTTACCTTTCTAACAATGTCTAACATGACTATGTATACATGTATATTGATATTGATATTAATAACATTAATAACATATCTTGAAAATTATCTCATTTAAAGAAAAATATTTGAATTAAAAATAAATTATAGATATTTTAAAAAAACATTTAGGAAGAACTTTTAATTAGTTAAAATTTATAATTACTCTTAGTTTACAATTAGTACAAAGCTCGAAGTTTAGTATATCATGGCATCTAACAATAATAATCATTAAAATATAATGATATTCGTGATTACCTTTTTTATTAAAATATTTTACGAATAAGTTATTTAAAAGGAAGGTAACCAAAAAATACTTATTTTCAAATTAATTTAATTTTTAATAAAGGTTGACAATGTTTGTTTAAAATATTCTTAGAATATAAAATATCTCGTCATTTTTGAAAAATAAAGATTTCTTTATCATCGTGAAAAGCTTATTAAAATTATGTCAAATGATGATTTGGATATTAGAAATATTATATATGCGAATAATAATTCTAAAATGACATTGAAAACAAAAATAATTCTGGATGATTTGGCAGCACAAGTATTCCAACTATTTTTTATTATTTCAATTTATTTTTATTAGGTAGCTTTATGGAATTTAGAAGTAATCATATATTTTTAACGTTAACAATCTTAATTTAATTAATAAAGAAAATTATTTATGGAAATTTAAATTGTCTTTAATTTACCGTCAGTTTAATTTTGAGAATAAATACAAATTTGAGTAATTTTAAGCCTAATTTAAAAAATAATTCAAAAAATCAAACTTAATTCAAACTGGATTTTGTCATGTAATCGATTTAATAAGAATTGAATGAAAGAAAAACCATAACATATTGTTATAGCTTGATTTGTCAATTTTCCGTTTGTTTTAGTTTTGCTTTAAGTGCTTCATTTTTAAATTAAATTTTTTCAAAATTTCGTAGAGATCTGAAATGCCTTTTGCCAACGAAGAAGAGTATATGTAAAATTATAGTTTTAAAGATTAATCATTATACATAGAATCAGGTCTAGGACGCAAGTAAATAGTTCGAATTTAATAAATAATATCAAAGTAAAGAAATGAAGAAAAAACGGTTTTCATTATTTAATTCTGATTTTAATTAGCAAGAGCGTCTTCCAAATAATCGAATTTTGAAAACGAAAACCTTCAGTAATTCGACTTCTTTTTCAATACCTTCCAAAGAAAGTCCGATCAATTCAAAGGGGATCGTTAAAAAGAAGGCTGCTTTTTTTGAAAGTCTCTTGACTCCTGTGCAGAACAATAAGATGGTAATATTATTAATCAATAATAAAGCGATACATGATCTTATCAGATAAATACTCCAAGGTGTCGAAAAATATTGGAATTTCCTTTAGACATGAATAAGCGTAGTATAAACAAGGAGACAGTTGATAAGGAAAACGAGAAACCAGTTAACGTTGAAGAATACCTCCCCCCTCCACCTGACTATGTTACCGATTCTGACGATGAATTAATACCCGACTCTGATCCCGACCCTTTTGAACATTGTACAGGCGAATTAGAAGAGGAGAAATTATCGGAAATCGAAATTATTTCTGTCGACAAAATCTCGGAAGATTTTACGTGCATTTCGTCCATTTCCTCATCGAGAAACACCGGGTCACTTTATGATGAAATCGTGAATGAATTGGCTAAAAAGCAAATTGATCCCGACACTGAATCTCTTCCTGACAAAGTTGTTTCCAAAGTCGAACCGAAGAAAGTTCGTCGTTCGTTGAGTTTCAATGATACGGTGGAATATATTTTTCCCACTTCTACTGAAGATTTCTCGGAAGATTCTTCTTCAGACAACAATGACGAAGAACATCTACAAAATACTGAACCTTGTTGTGAGGAACAAAGCAGGAGCGTTGTTGATAGCTCGCGATCGTTTTTAAATCTCACAAAGTCGACAGAGGTTGAGTTTTGTGTCGTCGAACTGGAAATGGAAATGAGCAATATGAAGAAACAATCAAAAGACTTATTGGAAAGCTTGCGTTCGGTATTGACTGATTTGCGGTTCCATTTGGGTAGCAAGATTCACACGGATATCTGTCGTCAGATTGTCAAGAACAGTTTGTCACTTTGTGTTTCGACTAACTGTTCAGTCGTCGATTGATTTGTTTATCTCGTATTTACAGGTCTGGTAACGAAATCGTTGGCAGAAAAGATCTACCATGGGCCCGACAGTCACACAGAAGCGATCGTGGGCACACTGAAATTGAACAATGTCAGTTTTGCTGTCAAAGACGGCTATGTATTGATCGACTTCGACCAATTGGCTTCGCAGGGATACATGGAAAAATTGTATCGATTATCTGGATTTTTCCACATGCTACTCTATGTGCGATGTCTCCAGGACACGGTTGTATCGGAATCAAAGATTTACACGCTTGTCAGTCGGAAAGAGGCTGTTAAGCTGGGGTTGAAGTTCCAGGCTTTTGATTGGGTGGAAATGTTCTATTACATAAATTTTCAGAAATTGTCAGCTGGATTCAGACTTGTCTTTGATGTAAGGGTGGTGGCTTCTTAATTTTACATCGATTTTTAAATTTTATTTAATTATTCTGTTTACAGTTTTGATCTTCTATGTTTACTATCGATTTTTTAAAAAAATATTTCAATTGTTATTGGTCTATTTTTTACACTTCTTAATGAATATATCGATTTTATATATTTTTTTAATTATTGAATTATTTTAACAGAAATATCTAATTCTTTTTCAATATCGTTTTTTATGAATTATCGATTATCTGCTCAGTGTATTGATTGATTTCTGTTTTCAGTTGCATTGTATGCATGTCACAACGAAAAAACACTCATTCAAATTCAAAGGTACTCCGAAAAAACGCACTCCAATCAAGGATTTGTTCTCAAACTTTTTCCATGACAACGACAGGTCTGCCTTTTTCACAAACATTGGGTCCTTTGAGGTCTCGGCCCACGATCTGCTGTGCACCAATGACGATGATGTGATATACAAAGAATTGACGATTCCAATTCGTTATCCCTTCACAGGCCAAATGAAATACAACGGATCTTTAGAACTTCTGTTGACCAAAGAGTGTGAGGGTCGTCTGGTATGGTGATACATTCATTGTTCTGTGTTTAAGAAAATCCATTCGCAGAACATTTACATGGATGTCGGGGGTGTTGGCTCGTGGATTTATCGCGATTGTAAAGTTACCCAGACGAGCATTGCCGGCGGGAGAAAGTGTGAGATTACCGGCGAGCTCAAGGACATCGACATGTCGATTCCTTTCTACATGTGCAAAGAGGATGCAGTGTTGTGTGACTACAGCATTTGTGCCAAGACCAATTCGTTCGGAGTGCTTCTTCGGGAAATCAAAGACGACAAGACTAACATGCCCATCAATCGCAGGCTATCCACGGACGGCCGGAAGAAAAATCGATTTTTGGCTTGCGCGGAATCATACGAAGACACCGTTCGCTGGTGCACGGCGATAAATGGCGCAAAAGCTGCCTTTTGTCGATGGGCCAATGATGTCGACTCGTAGCCATATTTTTTCTGTTCTGGACATGAGATTTTGTTATCAATAACTTTATCTATCGACCTGTTTCAGACATAATTGGTCTCACTGCATTTTGTCGTTTGTAAAACGGTTTCCTTTGCTCAATATATTAGTTCGATGTTTTCATTTTTATAGATATTATTGTTTCGGTTTTTTACGTTTACTTATAAAGGAAAATATTAATAATTTTCAGTAGAACATAGAAAATATTTTTTTATGACCTACAGAAATACAATTGTATTTTTTCTGATTTACAAAATTACCTGTGTTGTTTTTTTGACCTACAATAAATCACCTCTGAGGTGATTATATTCTTCATGCATAGCCTTTCTTTGATCATGTTGCAGCTTTCGACGTTTTGGATCTGGACACTGGTCGTAATCAACAGACTGATATTTATGAAAAATAGATTCATGATATACTCTTGCCTCCTCAGTGTATATTGTGCTGCCTTGTCTAACTATTTTGTATATGATTGGAAAGATAAATTTTTGGTTCATACTAAGGCCTAGCATTGCTTAGACGGGCACTTTGATGAGTTTTAACCTTGTGGTTTAACGTGGTTGCGCAAACTGAACTATTTTATTTGGACCATCTAATAAGATAAGATTTTTATATTAAATATTTTTCTCTATTAGTTTGGCTTGAAATTTGATAAGAACTGACCTATAAATGTATATATAAAATAATAAATAACCTGCTTAAATTAAAATATGTTATTATATCGCATAGTTTATGATGTTGGGCTTGATGAATCCACAGATTAGGCCGGAAGATATGTTGCCGATGTCACCATTGGAATTTTAACTCCTGATAAACTTAAGTTAAAACAAAAGTTTTTATTGCATACATGTATTCTATCAAAAGTAAATCAATATGCAATACCAGTGGAAGTACTTGGAATTGATTTCGACGCAAGTTCAATTTTTCTATTTCTTAGCGATGCAGCACAATATATGTAAAAGGCTGCAAACGCAATTGTTTTTTTCCAAAAACCACTCATGTTACATGCATTGTCTATGGTTTATACTTAGTTTCTGAGCATATAAGGGAACTATTTTAATGGATATAATAATCTCTAACTAAAAAAGTATTTTGTAAAGCACCTTTAAGAATAGAATATTTTAAAAATATTGAACCAGATCTCTCACCATGACCAGATATTACACGATGGGAGCTTGGTTGTCTGCTGTACAATATTATGCCAAAAATTGTGTATTTTTGATTGCTTGTAAAGCGAGGAAGTTTCATCTATGAAATTCCAAACGGTGCATAAAAAAATAAACTTTAAAAGCAGAACTTATACTTTTAGCTACAAATTATGTAGTGATTTCTGATATAATTACACGCTTAGAAACAGAAGAATTGTCTTGATAATCATATCAATATACTTTATACAAAAAGAAACACTCGATTTTAAAGGAAATATTGCTACTAGTATCCACAATAGATTTATGCCTGTTTTGATAAAATTCGAGGATTAAATGATATGAAAGTAATTAAAAGTTACTATCTGGAGATTCATTTACAAGTAATTTACTCCTTAAAAATACACCACTAATGAACTTTTGACATTTATATATACTCCCTTAACAACAGTTGACGCTGAAAGAAGTTTTTCGATGTTTAAAATTTTATGTAGATGCAATAAGAATTTTCTATTGGAAAATCTGAATGATATTTTTGTAATTCATTGTAATAAACAAATTCATTGTTATGAATAAAATTTATTTAGCTGTTTATTTTATTTTTTGGTTTTTATGTGTTTAAAAAGCTTATTTTTTGTTACCATTCTGATAATCATATTTTTCTTTGTCCTAGAATGTTCATGCTCCAAATTATTATATTTTTATTTAAGTTTCAAATCCATATTTAAATTGATTATATCCAACTATAGACCTAAAGAAAATTTTGATTTCACCGAGACTTACTCGCTCACAGTTCATTGGTGTTAAGATTATTTGGATCACAACTTCCTCTATAATATTGATTATATATAATAAAATTATTCTTTGAAATGTTTCTCTTATCTGAGGCCTCTCCACTTACATTGAAATGAGATGAATAATCGTTCTGCCTATTAAGTTTGTTTAAGTGATGGAATCACCAAATATTTTACTAAATCAAATGTATGATTATTGCAAGGAACTAAGACAAAAGGGAGAAATCGAAAATATTTTAAACTTCAGATATTTGATTAAAGAAATTCGTTTCGGAGAATAACATCTTAAGGGCAAACGTAGAGGAAACTAATTGTTAGACAATCCAGGAAATACCAAACACTCTTAATCAATCTTGTTCGACCATCCAAGAACATTTGCGTCAGATTGGCAAAGTAAACAAATGTTTGCAAATACATGTCAATTATTTTTTCAATGACACAGGACGGAAATGTTTTTTGATCTTTTGATCGCAGCAGACAAAAATGGATCTTATATGATAATCCTAAACGAAAAAAGTCATGAGTTTCTTCTATCTGCTAAACTAGGTTTACATTCCAGAAAGGTGCTTTTTTGCATTTGGTGGGGTATTTGCAGAATTGTTCACTTTGAACTGTTAAAACACTGACAAACTGTGAATGAATACCTTTGATGCGAACAATTGGATAGAGTAAATCAATCTTTGCTTTAAATTTTCTAGCGATTGTCAACAGTTATTCTGCAACATGACAATTCAAAACTACACTGTGCAAGACAAACTCTGGACAAAATTAATTAATTAGGGTTGGAGGTTTTGTCTCATACACGATACTCCACCATCAAATCTCCGTGTATTCAGATCACTAAAACATTTTCTATGAAGGAAAAAATTTGAAAATTTGGAATATATTCAAAATGGCCTATGAAAATATTTCGCTCTATAGACAATTGATTTTTATCGATCCGGATTTAAAAATTGCACAGCAGATAGCAAAAGGTTTTTGACAAGGTGGTGATTATGTCTTTGATTAAAAATAAAAATTTATTCAAATTTTATTTTTTCGATTTTTTTGTAAAAAAAACATTATCAAGTTTAATAAAAATAGATACATATTATTAAGAACAAAAGAATCTACTCACCAATCGTGAACAATGAGTCCCTTGGTCGTCTGCTAGGCTCAAACCTGTACACCTATAGACGACAGAGCAGGACAGGACCCATTATAGAATCCTGTTGCATGATAAAAAGTATATAAACAATTGAACCTTGAATAAAAACCGTTTCTTAAATCTTCCGATAATGACTAATTTAAAATAATTCTTCCAATTAAAAAGCATTTCTTCTAAAAAAAATTTATTTATATATGTTACTATTATATCTTATCAAGTAACTTTCGCTCGCAAATTTATAATCCTCACTTTTTAAAGTTGTGTTCGCTTCACTTGTACAGTTACACAAATTTAAACTCAGTTGAATCAAAACCCCACAAAACTTTATCCGCACCCTAATTGAATCAAAAAAATCACTGTAAAACTTTATTGATACTCACAAAACAAATCAAACAAAAATTCAAATCTGTCTAAAAATCACGTATTCCACTGATCAAATGTCAATAAAAATAAAACAAGTCAATTTCCTTAATATCAAATGATCACAAATGAATATAATGTGATAATTAAAACGATTTATGAGAAAAAAATAATAATCAGAGATCACAAAAAAAAATAAAATGGAATCAATAAAAATCTCACCAGGAGCGAAAAGGGGTCCCCGTGATGTCATCTAGGTCCCCTTGGAAAATCTTCTTGCATCATTCGTGACATAAATAGGAAAAACAAGATCTCAATAGAGTATCTGGAACAAGTTCTGAAAAAAAATTCCTGTCAAAAACAAATCTTCCTTCCTATACAATAAATCTTTTCTTGATAAACAAAAATTCTTCGGAATAGTAAAATTTTCTTCGTACGCAACCAAATCTTCCTGTTGAAACCTCAAACAAATCTTAGGTAAATTTTCTTCGTATACAGAGTATTTTTCTTTTGAAACACAAACAAATCTTCCTTAATAAAAATATCTCACTAGTTTTTACTGGGTATATTCTGGGCGGCTTTCTGGGAATAGCCGTTTCTTTATATAGAGATGGGTCTACGATAACTAATCCCTACGCTTATAGACAGTTATTTCTCCTAATAGCTCTAAACTCTATATCCACGCCGAGATAAATTTCGATCAAAAAAATAATTTATCAAAATTCATAGTCCCCATTCATCTCCCTTAGAAGAATATAATGTTATTACCCAATATATCAAATATTGGCTTTTTAAAATAATTTCAATTTTTGAAAAAGATTTTTATTTAATATTATTGTGGAAACTCCCAAAACAAACCAAAAGCAAATGACAATGTGATCCTTATTTAATAACCTAACAATGATTTTATCCCATGTTTTAATAAACAATTTTATTTGTGCAGTTAATAAAAATCCGCAGTCCCCCGGATTGAGACCAAAGTCACCAAGTAATATACGAAATAATCAAGCAATACAATGTTATAAATGCAACGAAATGGGTCCCGGAGCCCGAGATTGTCCAAATAATAAAAAAGTAAGATTTGATGGTTTTTCTACTAAACCCTATAGTGGTCTAGATAGAAATAATCAATCAAATCAATCTCCAAATACGTATTTTCAGAGAAAAGTAAGTAATAACCCAAGCAATGAATTTAGCAGTAAGCAATGCACCAAATGTGCGAGAAACAATCATTATACAAATGAATGTACGGCACAAAACCTACAGTGGCATAAATGTGGCAAAAGCGGTCATGTTAAAGAGGTTTGCAAAAACATTAATTTTAATTCTCCCCAGCGTCAACAATTAAATACAGATGGAAAAATTAAATATCTCCTTCGCGGAAAGTTCGGACACTTGCAAAGAAGTTGTCCAAAGTTGACATCAAAAATAAATGTAATTAATGATACCGATGATGAAGTCGGTATAATTGAAAAGCATATGTCAAAAATTAAAAAACTTGAATCACTCCTCAGAGAAGAATGCGCTAAAGCTCATTGATTCCAGGATTCTGACCAGGAATCCATGGGTCAGATCACTATTATAGGCAATAGAGCCATAGCATTTCATAAGGCAGTAACCATAGCCGAAAAATGGATAAACAATGAAGTTTCCATTGATAGTGTTGAAGAAGTAAAACACTTCTTAGAGAGACGTTTAACAAAAGCCCAAAGAAAGCATATGAAGAAATTACTGGAAACGTGGTACCTTCATTTTCTCCAGACAGTTTCCAAATCGAGGAGTACTTTGATCACCAATCAAAGGAAATCCCAAACTACGAGTATACCTTTGAACTACCAAACCTAGCAGAATCAAATTCATGCTTACCCATCACGCATGAAGAGATTGAAATAGCGTTCAAATCAATAACCAATTCTGTTCCTGACTCAGATTCAATCAAATACTTTGACTGGAAGTTATTTGATCCGCAATTTAAATTCTTATACTCATTTTTCAACATGATTTTAAAAACTGGAAACATTCCCGAACAATGGACAACCTTCAAAACACTACTCATTATAAAACCTAACAAAATACATGAGTCGTCAGAAATTTCATCATGGAGACCAATAGCAATCCTAGACTCCTCATACCGTTTATTTGCTCGGATAATCAACCAAAGACTATTAGAATGAATCAAAAATGGTAATCATTTATCCCCAGCACAAAAAGGAGTGCTACACCAAGATGGATGTAGTGAATACAATCTGACAATTGTGAGTCTCAATGAACTGGTACACAGAGTAAACAAAAATCGCAGGAAGAAGTATGCAGATCTTCATTTA
>JBBMKC010236503.1:0-11169 GCA_037834085.1 Bipalium vagum | reverse complement strand
TAAAGTTTTGAAAAGTAATTAGTTTTCTCAGTTAATTCAAATTCATTTAGTCGATTAAAAATCATACTTAAGAACACGCATAAAAGTCAACCTTCTACTCGTTAAGCTCTTGGTGATGGCTCCAAAATTAAGAGACTTAACACTTTAATAACAGTTCTGTTGTGATCGATTTAACATTTTTAATTGTTAGTACAAATAAAGTTTTATTTTAAATATTTCGAATTGCTTATTAAGGGAGCGGATACTGTATAGTCGAGGGTGTTTTACATTCAAGAGAGTTTAGAGGGATTTCGAACACAACGAGTTACAAAGTAAGGAGTCACGAGCAGACGAGTACACGTTACAACATTTTAGTATAATAGTAACATAATGAAAAAGAAAGTAGTATGTAAAATCGGTCTTTGAGGACCTGAATTTTGTGATAAAATATTTTAGGTATTTTAATTATTTGACATATTTTTTATATCAGATATTTCATATATTTTTATCTTTATTAAATTCATATTTTTCGTGTTTTTGTATAGATGTTATTTTTAGACAAAATATATTTTAGGCCTGTTTTTTAAAAAAAAAGTTGGATCCTGTCCTCAAAGACTGCTTCTACATACCACTTCCATTGCTTTTTTAATTTGCAT
The DNA here is from genome assembly GCA_037834085.1 of Bipalium vagum. NCBI lineage: Eukaryota > Metazoa > Platyhelminthes > Tricladida > Geoplanidae > Bipalium > Bipalium vagum. The sequence goes on along the minus strand of JBBMKC010236503.1, from coordinate 10,534 downwards.
TATTTATTATATTGTAAGAATATGTTATTGTATATGTATATTTAAAGTTGAACAACAATCTACAGATTTGTATTTCTCTTCAAACTTTACTATCTGAGCTCTCTTGTTCATTTTTAATATCAAGTTGAATTCAGCAGTAAGGGAAAGTGTATTCTTGACTCTGATGCAATTACGTTTGGATTCTCTCTCCATCTGGATCTAATTTCTCAGGCTATCACAAAGACTATTAAATACTATATCATCCTCCATACCTGTCAGAAAGATTTGAGCATGACTTACCTGATCCCCTTCAAAGTAAAATCCATGAGATTCTCATTTCTTTCAATTGGTTTAAGAAGTAAGGTAAGATTTTTAAAGGATGTTAGACAGGAAAGCAGTATAATTTAGAGTACTTAAGGGATAGACACAGAGAAAATTTTTGTTTGAATTGAATAGAAGAGTTAACACTTTTAATTCATGGAAGAACTGCTAATTTCAAACCGTGAGTATAATTTTTCCAAATGATGTTTAGGATTATCCAAATGTGTACCGTGGAGCTTGAGAATCCATAGACGACCCAGACTTATTGACCCCTCTGGGCGATATTATCATTTATTGTTATAGTTACTTTATTACTTTCTTTTGCTTTGAATTTATCATTTTAATAATTATATTTCACACTTTGATTTTAACATTTTGCCTATTATTGATTATTTTCTTTGTTAATATTATTTTTCGTATTATAACATCGATGTTGATCCAAAGACGTTAAGTTGTTGTGTTTGCTCTGTAGTAAAATTAAAAATTTACTGTGATTTTTTTAATTCATTTAAGCTTTAGTGTGATTAATTGATCCATACAGCAAAGTTTGATTCATGAACACATTAAAAACTGAGAGACCAGTATAAATTGTGATTTAAATTTACGCAGTATAAAAGTAACAATGCTATTGTAAACTATTCCCTAAATTTATTCTTGTTTCAAATTTTAAAAATTTCTGTAGTACGTTAATAATTTTCTATTAAGAATAATACGTTTAATTGTTATCCATAAAACTTGATACGGAAATTACAGTCTAACATCTCTATATATATTTCATTAAATTAACATAAGCAACCCTTTTAATCAAATGTTAACATCATGCACTCATTTTTCTTTAAGTAAAAATTCATAAAAAATGTCTCAAAACAAATTTAATCATTATTTAAGAAAAAACTACTGAAGAAACTAAGGCAATATGAATGAATACAAGTGTTTCTGTAATTTGAAACAGTTACGGCTTATTTTTTTATTATCAGCTTTAGTGTTATATGTTATTATTTTATTATAATAATAACTCATTTACAATTAAAAAATTAAATAACAATTAATTAATTATTTTTTTAAATATGTAAAGATGACAAAGAAAAATCATTTATACATCCCCTTATAATATATAATTGTTTGCTAATAATGTGATGTTTTTTATTACTTCCTTACAGGTTGGTCTAAGTGATATGTAATTTATTCACTATTCATGTGTCAGGGTAGTTACTTAAACTTCAGATTCATCTTGAATTTCGATTAGAAAAACATAAAAACATCATCAATTCACGTATTAATCGATTTAGACTAATGATCGTTTTATCAGTCACGGGACATCCCTTTACCTCTTATAGCATTCTACGTGGTAATTGTTATTCGAGACTTGCACGTATTTGTCATCAGAATCGATTGACAGTTTGCACGCCGCGCATTTCAGCTATATTAAAAATAATCATCAATGAAATCATATCAATATTAGTAAACAAGTAGCATGAAGAGATTGACTTGTGACGATAATTTTATAAATGATGTAACGTATCTGTCGACTTTTTATACATTTATATAACCGAATAAATGTCAACTGTTAAATTTATCTTCAAAGCCAGGAATTGTTTTAATATACAAACAACCTACTTTATATTTAATAATTTAAAAAACTATTTTTAAATATTAGTTAATTAAAATAATAAAATTTATTTCATTTTTATAAAAGAAAAATAATTAGTTAAGTTTGCGGGCAATATTAATAAATAAAATTTATTAAAAATGTCTTTTATTGTTACAATTCGATTTTCCAAAAAATAATGCTAAAGTTAATAAATTAACGATTTTAAAATCAAATGTTAAATAAAAATTAACAAAGGATAATAATAATAATATCACAATCATAAAATTTCTTTCTTTATAGATTATGTAAAATATTTTATGAGTTTAATATTCAAAATATAAATAATAATTCTCAAAACGAATAATTTAAAATAAAATATATTTTGATAAATCATGGTGTAATGTAAAGGTTATTAAAAAATATATCGCTTGACAAACGCATAAATCCTTTGATCATAGTCTCAGATACAAAAAGTTAATAGATAAATTAATCATATAAAAATCAATGTCTCTCTTGTAAACATATATCAATTCAACCTTTACCATATCATATTAGTTTTGAGTTTGATGAGATAAGTGCATTTTCGAAACTGACATTTCAATAAATCACTTTTTTTCAGTTCTGATTAAAGTTTTTGACTTAATTTATCCAAAAACGAATTCGAACAGTATTGAAATATAACAAAAACTGAGAGAACGAAGAATAAATAATTAATCATGAGATAAAGTCCATTGTTATTAGTGAATAAGTTTCATTAATAATAGATAGTTAATAAAAAAATTTAACAATTTTCTGGTTGATTGAAACATTTAAATAAGGTACTGATTTATGAAATCAATATTTTTCATTTTATGTCGATATAAAGTTTCCTAAATGTTTTTCTTAATATAGTTTAAAATAAGAAAGTTCCAAACTTCTGAAGTTTTATGAACTAAAGATTATCCAGTTACCAGAAGGAATCATAACGGTGTATAAAGGTATTATTCATGTAATATGGCAAATACTATTGATTAAATGAGATTTTCAAGATAAATTTTGTCAGTTGTAGTACGTGATATAATAATTTTAACCAACGAATTCCTCCTTAATCACCTTTATCCCTAAAATCTGAAAAATAAACACACACGTAAATAGCTGGTAAAAATCATTTAGATAACATAACTAAAAGTTCTAAAAATTCGCTAATTTTTTTTACTAATTTATATACCTCATAAAATTCTTTGTAATCCTTTTCGCAATACGCGAGAATTTGATTTTTCTCCTCTCTGGTGTGAAATTGTCCTTGAGAAATTGGTTTCTTACAATGGTTACAGACAAAACAGTTTGGATGCCAACACTTTCCAAGAGCCATCACTTGATGTTCAATGATGGGCTTAGAACATAGACTACAACGTGTAGCAATATGATTTGTAAAATCTTCTATACAGTAAAGTAAACCTTCCTTTAAAAAACGTTACATTTTACTCTAAATCAACATTGATAAAAGCATAATTACTTTTGTTTCAATGAATTGAGTATTTTTGATCTGTTTGTTGCAATAAGAACAACAGAAGTGGTTTGAGCAATAGATTTTTTTGTTCGCTTCGGTATAAGTACCTTTAATTTGATCTTTGCAAATAAAGCAAATTGGTATGTTATTTGTTGACTTTTGAACGACGATATCCTTGTCACGTTTCTAGAAAAAAGTCATTAACAAGTTTTTAAGAATATCTTTAAAAAAATTATCGTAAACCCCTGATACAGATCTTGTGAATTAAATAATTATAAAGTTACGGATTTCTCTCTTGTAGGAAATGCAAGGACTGAGAAAAATAATAAATTTTTTTTACAAAAATGTACAATATAACAGGAAAAAGGACGTAAATAAACAGAGAAACCTTTTTGAAAAACTAAGATACATTTCATTTTCTTAAACCAAAGCACAACGTATTCACATTATTCTAACTTTCAATAGAATATTATATAATATATACAAATAAAAGTTAAAAATGTAGATGCTTGTAATTAACTATGATAAAATGTGTTTGTATTAACTTCACATACATCAATTATTATTCAATATTACCTTTTCTGACAAGATTATTTTAACAAATGAAAAATGTATGGAACAATAATACTAGTAAAATTGAAAAATCAATAAAGTATTTTATCATCAAAATTCCGATCATTGATCTATTCCGATAATTGTATTAAATTCGGAAACTACAATCTGCAGTTTCGGATTCAAAGAGGATATATATTCTTGAAAATAAATACGTAACAATTGATAAAGTCTAATTTTTATTGAAGAATAATAAGTATCATGCCAAAAAAATAGTGTTAATTAATTTTTATTCTTAAAAACCGCATTTTTTTTAACGAGAAAGCTAATTGCAAGTGACTTTTCTTTCATAAACTTCTCTTGTTTATACCCCCCTATGAAAATATTAGGTTTTTTATCAAACTTAACCTGATTGAATAAATCCCCAATTTTACAATGTCAAGAGATTAAGATGTAAATTTGCTGGTTCGTGATTCTGTAAGAAACGATACACGCCTTATTTCTATCATTGTTTTTTAAAGTGCTTGATAATTCAAATTTCGATCAATGATCCATTCCAAAATTGTATTAAAACAAAATCGAAACCCCTAAACTAACATCCGCATTTACGGAATAAAAAAGTAGAGATATATATGGTGAAAATAAAACTTTACAGTTCAAAGTCTTTATTTAAAGTAACTGCCACTCAAAAATATTTTGAATTTTATCGAATAATTAATATTATTAATTCAATAAAATGAGTGTTAATTATTTTTCAAACTTAAAACTAAAACATTTATATTGAAACGGTCAACAATATTATTTTTCTTTCATAAATTGCGTTACTCGTTCTCTATCCTAACTGAACTACATCTCTGATTTGGCTAAGCATAAATTATTTGAACAGAAAAAGTTTTACCTTTTATCATTTACAAATTATATTAAAAGACTAAAGATCTGGAATTATCGGTTTTGTTTCTGTAAAAATTTCCCAAACCAAAGGGCAAAATATTTCTTGAAAATGAAGACTAGTTGATTTATTCAAATCTTTATTTATTTAAAGTGACTTTCATTTAAAATTTTATTATAAATCCCATGAAATGATAACATGTCAATTCTTTCTCAATCTTAATTAAACATTGTTTCTTTTTTTCTTTCATAAATTATTTCCACTATTAAGGCAATCGATTTTTGTCTTATTTAACTTTATTGACCAAATCTCCATTTTACCATTTTACCTTAACAGATAAGATTTTACATTTTAATATAAATAGGCATCCATTTTAAAATATCAGAAGACTAAGAGGTAAAATTACCGGTTCTTGATTCTGCAAAAATTGACCTAGACCCACTGGGTTCCTGTTCCAGTCATTGGTTTCTGGTACCTCATTGTTGTTTTTTAATGGCGGTGCAGCAAAATGTTTTGAATTATTTTGATCGCCAGAACCGGAATTAGGTTTCACTGGTTCAGTTATCTTTTCATAATTGTTATCTTTATTAAAGACCTGTACTGGTGGTGGAGGGGGATAGAAAATATCTTTATTAATTCTATTCATTGCCGTGACATTGCTCAATTCTGGCGGAGGTAATGGCAAATCTGATGTTGAAAACGAAATTCGACAATTATTGTTGAAACTATCCACAATTGGTGGTGGTTCGGGAAAACCAGTTTTTCCGCTTCTGCTAAGTTCCAATGTTACTTGAAGATTTTGTATTTGTAAAATAGCTTGCTGGTGAGTCAAAGTATCCGCAGCAATGTTGTTAATCTTTAAAATATTATCATCAACGCAAATATTCAAGTTGTCGGCAATGGAATTCCTCGTCACACGAAGGACGGATAACGGACAGCCGAAATCTCTGCCACCTTGAATTGATAATCCCCACGGGACGGATTTATTTGGACGGTTTAATTCAATTGTAAACGTTTCCATGTCAATCGAACATGAATTTCAATAAAACGAAAAATGACCACTGTTAGACTTTATAATAAGGTCTATTAATAATGTCTGACTATTTATTTGGCCATGTCAGTGTGCATGTGTGTTGGCATGTGTGCATATTCCGCGTGTTGTAGCATTAAGCTAAACAATCAACATACAAAAATTAATATTAATTTATTGATTTTTTTTACATATATTATGCTTTACAATATAATTCTTACATTTAATAATTCTTGGTCATACGATAAATAATGTGATACAGATCACTTGTAACGTGATATCGATTCAATATAAACAAAACTTTAACATACGACTTGTTAACTTATGACGGCCTGGAAATTAATTTGGTAGTTTATTTTGAATCAACTTATGAAGTGGTTTTTTTGACAGTTTGTGAGTTTTTTCACTCTAATTTTTCAAGTTATTGATTATCATTAAATAGTGATACTTCAAAAATTGAAAGCGGCTTTATTTTATATAAAAAGAACACAATTTGTCTAATTAGTGTTATAAAAATGGTAATCCTTCAGTTAAGCGGAGCAAAATAAAAGTAAAATATACATTTGACCGTTATAATATTCGATTTAACGAATTCATCTGACTTAAACGGCATAAGAACAGTTCGATGTTTTTCGCTTTTATTTGCTGTTGTATATTCTTATATTAAGTGCAACTTTTATTCAAATATTTTAGTCTTATTTATTTTACACCATTCAAGAAACTGATTTCAATGATACACCCTTAAATGAAGGATTACCGAAAAAATTAAATCTTAAACATATCATAAAATACTTTACAGTCATTTAAAATCACGACACAAAATTTCTGAATCATAAAACGCTTGATTAATAAGTAGAAAAAGGTCTCTATGTCTATTAGTAGAACTTGTCCGTAAAATTCTATTACTCAGTTAATTTAGCATTCCAGTCTATTTTTATTAGGAATCTGTAATTGGTCTGGTCCTTCGATTCATTGAGCTTAAATGTTTAAGAAGCGTCAATTCTACAGCTCGTATTTCCGTATTACACAGAAAAAAATGTGTTCAAGTCATTATTTTTTCTATTATTTAAAAAAATACTATTCAATCAAAACAAAAATGGTTGTGTAACAATTATCAAGTTTATTAGTTTTGTTTACTATATTAGTTCTTTTGTATTACGGAATCTTAATAAATTGTTCTAGGATGTTTATTTTAATATTAACAATTTACGCTTATTCTGATTCACTACCTTTTATTAAGTTTGGGTCCTACAATAATGTATTAATCGTCTACTCAAACTCACGAATAATATCAATATTAATTACGCGGCACATGATCAATAGTCAACATTCGCACTCACAAACTAAAACTCCGCTAAGAAAAACGCAAACTGTGTTCTGTCCGTATGTTTCAATCAAATTCCGATAGTACGTCACCAATAAAATAGTAATGAGGATAATAAAGAAAATGTTAATAATTGAAATCGAAATAAAACAATTACAATAAAATAATGTCAATCAATTTCAGTAATAAATCAATGAAGTCAAATGATAAATTAATAATTAAATTCAATAGCATGAATTAAATTAGAAAAAGGAATAATAAATATAAATAATAATAATTCTTTTTCTAATTTTTTTTTATTTTTATGACTTTAATTTTATTTTTTGAATTTTTTAAAATTGATTGATTTCCCTCGATTGATTTCCCTCGATTGATTTTCTCGTACTAATTAATTATCTCTAAGTTATACATATCTAAATAATGATTCATTTTTTAAACATTGAAATTAAAAAATAAATAAAGTTAAGCAAAGTATAAAGGAATAAAAATTTAATTTATTTTATATTGGAATAATAAAATAACAGAGAACAGTATCTCAATCGAAAGGTTCAAAATTATAGAAGCGTACTTTTACTTAGTATGACTGACAATAAAGAAAAACCTTTTCAAGTGATTTTAACAATGACTGGCCATTAGCTTACTAATACTTATTAATAATGATGCTGAAACAAGTTGTAGGAATTAATGACGAAGAATTTGTATAAAAATTCAATATATTCTGGATACTACAGATTCGAATATTAAAACGAAGTATCTTTAATAAAGGAAAAGTATTAATTATAACTTGTTTATTTAACACAAAATTAGGGATAAAATGTGATAAGAGCGATTCTCATTAAATTTATTCACATTAGCAAAATGAATAAATTAATAAAAAACAAAAACAGTGACTTATTTCAAATCAAGGAGCTGGTTGTCATTGACAACGAGCAGTTGTAGTTGATTGATTCGGTTCTGGAGATGATTTTTTTACGAACTATTTTTGGTGGGTTGAGAAATATTGGGATATTGTAAATCTGCTTCTGAGTTTGATGATTAGGATTTTGTTGTTTAGTTGTTTAATGCTATGTTGCCGTTGACTGTAACCACTGTCCACTGGATAACATCAATCACAACATTCACTACTTGTAGCAAATCTTCTATATAGTTGGTAAAATATTTTCCATGTAAATACTGAAAAGTTCACCTAGAGGAACTTTCAGTATTTCTTTCTGTTTTATTGTTTTATTAAATAAACCCATTATTAATGGATGGCATTATCTTGGAATACCGTTGACTTTGATAGGCTAAGTTTTGATGTCTTCGAATTTTTTTTAGTAATTCCCATAGATATATTAGATTGCGTATCATGCTTTTTCTCCGACACCGTGTTTATCTAGTGAGTCTTCATTTACTCTGGGTGTATAAAGAGATAAACTTTGTTTTATTTGACTTCATCGATTTTTAGAGTTAATGTGAATTTTTTTTGGAGAACACTTCGAACTGTCCGAGTAATTTCTGATTCCTTTGTATTATTTTCTCCTCCAAAATCTAGAACTGTCGTTTGCATAAGCTTTATGCATAGAGCTAGTAGTTAGTGTTTAGGTGAGCAATCGGGTATCATGAATTAACTTTAGAATAATTTGGTTTGTTCGGGTTTGGGATTAACTGTGTTTGTTATTTTGAAGTATATCGCGATTTTGATTGATTTGATTTCTGAATCGTTAATGTATCTTATGAACTTCAATGTTCATTTCATGTTTTTGCTGAACTCTGGTTTTATATTTCATTATTTGTAATTTCGTGTAAGCCTGGGATCATGTTTATATCTTTGTTAGTATTGCAGTTGACCATGAATTGGTTTTTAACCTACATTTTGTTTTCATTATTTTCAGATTTTTTATTATAAGACCATTTAATTATCTAACCACTGTTCCATTGCTCTCATAGTTCTCCTTTATCTGGTTTGGGGTATGCAGAATTTAAAATTCCGCAAAGTGCTTGCCGAGCACCCTTTGTTGTCAGTGTTGATTAATCGCAGTTTATGGATATTTTTCTGGGTTTTCTTAATTTGTCTCAAGTCTGTTTGTTGGCTTGCATCTTTTATTTTTGGTTCCCATGGTTCCAATGAAAATCTCTAATGGGTTCGTTAGTTTAACGGATTTCCTCACTATTTCGATTTTCATTATGTGTGAAGGTTCTAAAGGAACTTCTATCGAATATAAACACGATAAGACAATAAACTTTATTCATGACACAATAAAGGATAAGTCAAATAATTCTGATGATAATCATCACCTGAATTTCTAAAAACTTTACCAGTCCGGATATTCGACAGGAAAAATTGCAAAAGTAATTTAGTTTTATCAATGTTGGGATCCACACATAATTCAATACAATTCACAAAATTCATGTTCAGGATCAGGAACAAACTGAGACGACCAGAAAAAGTAAAAAATAAAATGGTGGTGGACTTTGATTTCTCCAATTAAAAACAATAAACACGAAACAATATTTCTAATACCAGTGCAGGAAATTGTGATTATTTTTCTCCACTTGCAAGTCTTTATTTCTATTTGGTTTCCATGTGTTTTTTCCATGTAAATATAAATATTTGTATAAATAAAAAACAAGTAAAATTGTTAAGTTTCCCTAAGAGTGACTAAATTTAAGTTACAAAAATCGATAAGGGCTTATAGGTTACTTAACATATTTTTGATGTATATGATTCTCAGAAGGATTTATCGAGTGTAATTCGGAACAAAATAGGACAAATGAAAACAACTGAAATCAAATACAAATATTTTTATTTGTAAAAATGTGAGTTTACAAGGGGATTTTAAACAAGAATCCTTAAATCCTTACACAGTTATCCTGTAACTTGTAGTAAGGTCCTGAGATGATTTGCCAATCCTAACTGTTGTGCAAATCACAAACAAAAAGAGAAAAATGGAAAATGGGAACACAAAATGAAGATAATCTTATAAAATAGTGATTATCGGAAGAGTGGATTATTTTAAGATAAAATTAAATAATCTGTGTAAACCGTAATAGTTTACCAGAGATAATAAATAAAATAATAAAAATATAAATAATAATTAATTAAGTTTACCTCTTGCAAAGGGCATAATCTGAATTGTCTGGCAGCTGAACTGTTTGGTTATGAATTGTTTTTGTCTCTTGGATTTAAATAGTCTAGATTGTTGACAGGATTTGTTTTTGTTCCAAAGGTTTTAGTGCCTGTTTTCCGAATTGACGTCTCGTGTTGAACTGTGTCTGAATTGTTCTTGAATATTTTTGTCGTGTCCGAATATTTTTTGTCAATATTTTGGTTTTTGAATTGACCTTATATATTATATTTTCTAATGTTAATTTTATTT
>JBBMKC010236492.1:0-11170 GCA_037834085.1 Bipalium vagum | reverse complement strand
TTTGGTAATTAATATATTAAAACAAAAATCTCTTCATTAGATTAAAAATAAAAATAAATTTAAATTAAATAGATTAATACAGTTAAATAAAACATTTTCTTTATTTTTGGTAATAAATTCTAAATGGCTAACACTTTTGAGCATGAGTATATTTGAACGGTATGAAATTTAACGTTTTGGGAAAGCAGGTTATAAAATGGATGTTAAAATATGGCTGAATGTATTCAATACTAAGTATAATTAATAACTAATTTTTATATTTAATAATAATTTTTATATTTATTTAATATTACACGAACATAATCCAAAATAGGGAAAATTCAACACCTCAAAGTATTTGAATTCTAAAATAAAATAACATTAAAAACATAAAATAGACAAAATTTCTACTTACTAATATTTTGTTGCAATCCATTTTTATCAATGATGGCTTTCAATCGTCTTGGCATTGATTCCACTAATTTTTGGTATAATCTAAATCCTAATAATATAAATTATCCTAACATTTTTATCAAAGTGACACCATAGATTTTCAACCAATTGATGTCTGGAGATTGAGGCGGCGTTTCGAGCTTATTGTGCATATAATAAACCATCCATTCCTTAACAATTCGAGCAGTATGTTTGGGATTTTTATCTTCTTGAAATTTAAAATTTGTTTCTAACTCCAGCATTCGAGCACTTTGGAATAAGTTATCTTGAAAAATATTTAAATAAGCTCTAGCATCCATAATTCCATCGATGAAATGAAGTTTACGAACGCCATTGAAAGCCCTGCCACCCCAAATCATTACGGAGCCTCCGCCGTGCTTTACGGTCGGAATCAAATTTTCTTTCAAGAATTCTGTTTTTGTTTTTCTACTAACTATTTCCTCCCATTAGAACCGAATATATTATACAGTCCCTGTCAAAAGTCTGAGCCCACCTTCAAAAATTGAATTGATTTCATTATTTATCTATTGGAATGACATCAACTTGTATATATTTATATTTATATATTTATATATTTTATATAGGTACGTAATAACTGATCTATATCAATTTATTGTTTTTTAAATTAATATTGCATAATTATCAATATTATTCTTGTCAAATAAATACTTTTGTTTAAGTAATGGTTTAATTTATGCAGAAAAAAAGGCTCAAATTTTGATTTTGTGCGACGAAGGTTATTCGCAGAGAAAAATTGCGATGAGAATGAATGTGTCAAGGGGAGCTGTTCGACGCTCAATTCAATGATATGACTTGGATAAATCATTCAAGTCCAAAGGTAACAACAGTTCAAACTGATAGATTGATTCATCGGTTGTCATGTATTTTATCTTTTGCACCAACAAGTGAAATTAGATCACAACTTCCTTCAGATTAACCAGTACGCATCAGTACCATTTCTTGGCGGCTTAGACACGATTTCTCGTTGCACTCCAGAAGGCCTGCAATAAATCCGAGACTTTCTTTAAAGAATGTTAAAGACCACCTCTTTTGTAACAAATATAGGAATTGGAAGCCCACAGATTGGCACAGGGTTATTTTTTCAGACGAATATAAGATCTAGCAATTCTTTTCCAATGTTATACGTGTCTGGGGACCTGGCGGCACAAGGTTTGATCCAAAATATACTGACAAGAATGTAAAAAATTCTCCTTCTGTTATGGCCTGGTCATCAATGTCATGTGATGATGTGTGTAATTTATGTTTTGTTCCTGCTGGTACAACTATTAGATTTACTGAGTACATCGACATATTAAACCAATTGAAACTCGTAAAATCTTTCAGCGATGATGGGGCCATTTGTCATACAGCCAAGGCCGTAAAAGAATTTATCTCTCATAACAATATGGGGGTACTTTGTCCTTGGTCTAGAAATTCCCCCGACCTCTCACCAATTGAAAATTGCTGGTCTATATTGAAGAAAGAAGTCTCAAATCTCAATCCAACATCAATTAATGACCTAAAAATGAAAATTAATCAAGTGTGGAGAAATGATATCCCGCCTGACTATTGCAAACATTTAATTGTCAATGCCTAATTGTATTGCGACAGTCATTAAAGCTAAAGGACAGATCACAAAATATTAAATTTTTAAAATAATGTTCATTCATGATAAAAGTTGTACATAATCTATTTCTTTTTTGGAATTAATACATTTTTTTAAATGTACAATAGAAATTTACATTTTTTGAAGGTGAGCTCAGACTTTTAACGGGGATCGTACTTACTTTCATCAGAGGAAATTTCATTTGCCCAAAATTCTGATGGTTTATTCAGATATATCATTGCAAACTTCACGTATAAATGGCTTTTTTCTGGCTACCCTGCCATCATAACCGCTTTTTCTTAATACTTTTCGAATTATTTCGGCTCCAACATTTTCCCCAGTATCTGTATTTACATGAAATATCAAGTTTTGTGCAGATACAAATAGGTTTTCCTTCGCTTTACCTGTTATATAACGTTCATCCCCGGGAGCTAAAAGTTTTGGACGGCCTGAATGTTTCAAAATAGCTGTAAATTCTAATTTTTTTATACTTCTGTATGTTAAAATGTACAAAAGATTTTCAAAAACCTAAAATTTTTGAAATTATGTTCCCTTATCTAAAGAAAAGCTTATGCAGTTATTACTTTCTATTCTGTTTTACGTAAAATGGTCAATTTTGAGATCGTTCAAGTACTTTGTGTAGCCTTTGTACATCCTATAAATTTTTGTTACTTGGAATATTATATAATATATGGTATGTAGGTTTAGTTTTTGAATACCACTAATATATTATTACTACTTTGTTTAATCAGACTATGTTAATAAACATGACGACTACTGAAATTTATATTCGAAAATTAATAGTGGGCTTCTGTTTCTCAATGCAATATCGTCTAGTAATTAAAATTGCCTCGCTCAACAGTGCATATTTGGATATTCAAATTGCCTGGTAGATGGCGGAAGGTCTTAGAAGAAAAAGGACAATACATTGTTGACTAAAATATTTATTAATAATAAAACTTTTGGTCTTTCTTTTTATTAAAAAAGCGAAGTGGCTTTCTGAACAACCCAATATTGAGCCAATATAAAATCTCAGATCAAAGGAACAAAATTTTAAACAACCAACATTAAAGAGTTCAGGCATAAATAGCTTAATCAAGTAAATAACATTAACCAAGCCGATGTACAAACACTCATGTGTAAACTGAAATCGAACGTTCGGTTTTTTGGTTTCGAAATTGAGTTCAGCCACACTCATGCCCATATATATTATTGCATACTGTATTGTAATAAATATTGGATTGGCAATTAAGTTTGTTCGGTTTTTTAAAGAAATGAAATTGTCAAAAATATATTAATTTGAAGCAAAATTTTAATGCATAAGCAATTTTGTATTTTATAAGATATATTAATCAATTTTTATTTAAATAATATCATTTTTTAACCGAAAATTCAAACTCTAATATAGATGATAAAATGGTGCATTTTAGACATTTCTTTATATTATTTTAAAAAGCAAACGAGCTGCCGATATTCATAAAAAAATTTGCCTTATATACGGAGATGATGCCTTAACAGAACCGGTATGAAAGAAATTGTTTGCAAAATTCCGTTCTGGAAATTTTAAGATGGGCGATGCATCTCGTTCCGGTCGCTCCAAGGAGATTGAATCATATGATATCAAAGCTATTGTGGCTCGGGAAATAGTCACGAGACTTAAAATATCACTTACAGTTGCCGCCAAAAGTTTAGCATATTCACAAAATTTTTGTTATTTGGATGTTTTAATGTCATAGTGATGAAATACTATCTGTATATAAATGTTTTATTGATTTTATAGATAGATAATCATTTATATTATATTTTTAGATAAATAAACGTACAAGATAACTATTTAAGATATTTTGAAAATGCCCAGAAAACAAGAACTTTCAACTGAAATCAGAGCCCAAATTGCAGCATACGCAGTGTGTATTGAGGCAAGTTGATATTGCACGATGCCTTAAAATAAACCAATCGCTTGTATCAAAGGCGTTGAAAAATTATCGAGATCGTGGAAATTTTTCAACGGCTAGTCGAAGTGGAAGGCCAACATCACAACGTACAGCTCGATTGATACATCGAATTTCAAGTATTCATCCAATGTGGTCCTCAAAGGAATTTGCAGAAGAATTACGTAGTTCCCTATCGATTCGTACTGTCCAGCGTCGCCTCCACACTTAATTCGGTCTCAAAGCATACAAATCAGAAAAAGCCACTTTTGTCTCAGAATAACATGAAGGATCGCATAGCATTTTATCGCAAATATAAACATTGGACAGCTGAAATGCGGCGAAAGGTACTGTTTTCAGATGAGTCAATTTTGTCAATTCAAAAATTACATAAGATATGTTCGTCGAACTAGGAGAACACGTTAAAAGCTGAAATACACCCTATCAACTGTGCGGCACCCACTCTCTGTCATGGTCTGAAGATTTTTTTCCGGAAATGGAACAAGAAATTTATAACGCCTACCAAAAAACATGACGATGAACGCTAACAGTTATCTACAAGTTCATCTGCAACATCTGCCATGAATGCAACGCCTTCGCTGTAGTCTCTTTCAACGCGATGGCGCTCCATGTCATAAAGCAAAGGTAGTGTCAAATTGGCTGGCGAGTGAAGATATTGAGGTACTCCCTTGTCCAGCACAAAGCCCAGACCTCAATCCAATTGAGAATTAAGGCTCGCTTAACCAGAGAAGCAAAGAATTTATCCAAAGAACTTCCTCCAGAAAAAAGAGAACAATTAGCCAAAGAATTACATAAAGAATGTAGAAGATCTAAAACTTTATTGTAAGTTAAAGTTTTTAATTAAGATGATATTTGGTCAGAAGATTTAACATTTGTACCGGGAGAAAGAGAATATAAAATGATTTTAACGGTTATAAATTTATATACAAGATTTGCTTTTGCAATTCCATTAAAAGATAAAATTTGAATCTCAATCACAAAAGCATTCGAAAACATATTATATTAATATTTGAAACATATCAACGTATTCCTAATATACTATGGGTTGATAAAGGTACAGAATTCTACTTTCTTTAATATCTTCAAAGAATTATGTAAAGATAATGAAATTGAAATTTATTCATTCTTTAATGAGAGTAAATATGTTGTAATTGAAAGATTAATTAAAACCTTAAAGAATATGTTGTTCAAAGAGTTTACAGAACAAGGTAACCGAAAAAGGATAAATTTATTACCTCAATTAATTGATAATTATAATAATAACATTCACAGAATGATTGGAATTACACCGAAAGAAGCTGGTGTAAATCCACAAAGTTTGAATAATATTATTAATAATAATAATATCAAAATATAAAGTTTTAGATAGGGTAAAAATTTTTAAATATAAAAATAAATTTCAAGAAAGTTATACAGCAAAATGGACTGAAGAAATTTTTATTATAAATAAAATATTTTACTTCTCCAATGGTTTATGGAATTATGGATAAAAATGGAAATGAAATTATTGGTAGATTTTATGAAAATGAGTTGCAAAAATCATCTGTCTAAATAAAATATAAAATCCAAGAACCTAGTTTTGTTTAAATTCATAATTTCTCATAACTCTAACCAGATTTTCTTTAAATATTAAAAAAGTATTTTTTTAATGTTATTTATATATTAATGATTTTATTTAGAAAATGAATAATATGAAAAAGAAATTTGAAGAAATTTACAATTTAATAAAATTTGGAATTGATAAAGATATAGAAAACCTGTTTAAATTTTAAAAGTGAATTTTGTATAGAAAATGAAGATGTGCAAAAGCGGTCTCCATCATTCAATGAAGATGATATATTGAATTCGCCAGAACCCAACAACCAAGATGATATTTTAGAAGCAATTGTTAGTAACATTTCTAGAAAGGAAAAGATTGCAGAACAAGAAAAAAAGAATGCGGAGATAGAAAAGATGTATTGAAAGAAATATCAAATTCAAAAATATAAAATATAAAATTTTCAAAAGATTACACAAATTTAGCTGATTTAAGAAGTTGTTTATCTAATAACAAAAATACGATCTTCAATTGAAATATGAATACAAAAATCAATTGAAATTGCATTCAATACAAGGAAATGATTCTTAAAAAATTCAAAGAATTGGAAAAAAAGCATTATATCCTATACTTAAAGAAAAATGGAATTCTCTATAACAAGAGACTATATATAAATTTTTCTAAATTTTGAGAAAAGAATAAAGAAATCTTCAAGTATTTCAGGATTAGGTGCTGCTGATGGAGTTGCAGATGGTGTTGCAACTGCTGTGCAAAAAGCAAAAGAAGTACAAAAAACAGATTTAGAAAAAAAGACTTTATAAATGGAAATTGAAAAACTGAAACCAAGCGAACTCTTAACACAAAAGGTGTACCAAAAGAAGTGACATCTGGTGCGGGATTGTATTATGACCCACCTAAAGGTTGCGGACTTAACTTCGACCCTTATTTTTGAAAGGGGTTAAGAGATACAATTTTAAATAGTATAGAATATAAAAATATAGATAAATCTGAAAGAATAGATTTGAAAGGATTATTAAAAAAATATGTAAAGATAAAATAAAAATAATTAAGCAAGGGAGTGGTCTATTTATTAATTTTAACTAGTTTATTAATTTATATTCCAATTGCAACATCAATTTTTGGATCTGTACAATTTTTTATTGGAAAAACAATTAGTTTAGGAATTACTTGGAAAAGAAAAAAGATATATAGAGAAATTTGCGAAACAATAGAATCATCAATTAACAAACTTTATATATTTCAATAAAAACCATTAGAAGATAAAATTTTAACTAATGATGAAATTGAACGAGCAATAATAATAATTAATGAATGTAAGAAAAATATTAAAAAGATAAAAGAGGGAAATGTAATTTATAAACTTAATAAAGAAGTTAAAAAAGAATTGAAAAATAAACTTAAAGAAGAATTTAAAGAAATGATAAAGAAGTTATAATTAATAAAGTTTTCGAAAGATAAAGATAACTCCGGGAGCATATGAAAATTGTGATATATCTGCATATATTGAGAATGGATTTAAAAATAAAAAAAAATTAGAACCACGAAAACCAGAAGAGTATTATATAACAATTAATGGTAATCCATGTTCCTCAAAATGAAAATTTCTAAAGGATGTAGTGTTTCATTTCCTAAGAAAAATTCCATTGCTGAATTGTTAGGATTTGAAATAAATCTTATAATGAAGGTTATTATGAATCAAAACCAGTTAAAATTTCAGATAAATAAAATCATGATTGATTGTAATTTTGTTGAAGAAGGATTTTATAATGATAGAAGAACAAATATTATTTTTGATTTTTCTTTAATTACTGTTCTACGAGGAAAAGAATCATTGAAAGACTAAAATTCCCAATTTATCATCCTTCACTTACAAGAAATATTTCTGAAATAAATTTAAGATATTTGATAATAACGAAGAATTAGTAAATTTCGATGGAGAAGAAATTAGTTTTACTATTCACCTCAAACAAGTTTGATGTAAGATAAAGTGGCATTTAAAACAAGTTTAAAATTTAATTTTAAAAATGAATACGATGGTAACTTTTGTTCTGATTTCTTGAATGATAATTTTATAAAAACTAATAATCATAAAAATTTACCTTCAATATTTAGAATGTTAATTATTGATCCTTCTGGTTCTGGAAAAACAGAGTTGTTATATAAAATGTTTTAACTCCTAGATATATTAATTATGATAACTTAATTTTTTTTTCTAAAACTATTTTACTTCAAACAGCACTTAAATATATAAGAGATTGTTTTTATTGTGGATATTCAAAAGAACATGTTTATCAAATTTTTATAGAAAAAAAGAAAATAAAATTTTATGAGGAAGACTATGAGTATAAACAAGGACAAATAATGGTAATATTGTGATAAAGCAAATGAAAATCTTCCACCAAATGAATCAGACAAAAATCGAAAAAATTTAATAATTTCTGATGATGTAATAAATGAAAAAAATCAACATATTATGAAAATGTATTTTATCAGAGGAAGAAATAATAAATGTTCAGTAATATATTTATCACAATCATTTTTTGATTTAACATTAAGAAGTATTCGAAATAATTCTAATGTTTTAATTTTATTTAAAATTTCAAAATCGGATAAAAACCAAATTTATTCAAAAATGTTAGCCTATTTTATTGAAAAAGATAAATTTGAATATTTGTACGATTTTCATATGAAAGAAAAATAAAAATATTTATTTATTAATTTTTTTGATGAAAATATTTTGTCATCTGCATTTGAATGAAAATATTTCTCAAACTTTTTTCCATTAAAAATATCTACATTAAATCTAGATAATAATTATTATCATCAAGACTTATCAACTAAAAAATGTGACTATTTATAAATTTCTTTAAATTCAACATTTGTAACAAATTTAAATACAGTTGGAACATTATCTTTTAGTTTATTACAATCACCCAATGCTTTAGATTTATCAGAAGCAATATAAGCTTTTGAAATAGAAATTACAGATATAAAAACAGAATAAAATATTACTTTACAAAACATATTTACAAAAACATTTCTTTCCATATTTATTTTCAAATGCAGTTTTAAAATTAAGTTCAACAGAAGTAGAAACAATTCAATATATGGGTGCTCCAATTCATTAACAAATTTTGTAATGATTGATAAAATAATGATTGGGAATTATTTAGTTGGGGTCCAGATATAATTAACATAGATGTAAATAAAGATAATAATGGAAATAAAACAAGAAAACAATTATATTTTTACAATATTATAAGAGTAATTTATAACATGCAAGGAGAATTAACATTTACAAGACAAATTGATATTGATAAAGAGATAATTTATCGAACAAATGGAGATGGAATATTAAAATTAATTGATTTAAAACTATTTATTCCAGAATTACAATTAAATCCTTCTAGTGAATAAGGTCTTTTGTGAAGAATAGATGATTGAAAAATCTATAAATGTAAACTTTTTATCAAGACATTGTGAAGAAAGAGATTTAACAGAAGGAACTACACAAAAATTATACTTATATAATGTATCAAATAAACCAATCCATATATTTATTGGTTTTAGAGAATCAACTTTTGATTTTAATAAAAACAATAGTTTGTTTATTCAAAATAAAATAAAAAGTTTAAGAGTTCAAGTTAATAATTCATACTATCCTTTAAATCCTATACAATTTGAAAAAGGTAAAAATAATAGAATTTAATTTAAGTTAGTTTTGATTTTGAGATCCTCACATATGTAAAGGCATATAAATACTTTAATAATTATCCCCAATTAAGTTTAATAGAATTTATATTCTATATTTTGTTTTAATTTAAAAGGTCAATAGGAAAATTTATGTATTAATGGTGCAGTTTTAACTTTACATATTTTAAAAGATTCAAATTTTAAAGGAAAAATAAATTTTGTTTTATTAATGGAAAAATTTATGGAAATTAAAATAAATTGTGGAAAAATTTTAATATTGAAACAAAATAATGAAAAAAATAAAAAAGAAAAAGATAGTGAAATTGAATTATTTATATTTATTACATTTATCACATTTTATTTGATGTCCATGGGGATAAGTTGTTATTCCATCATTATCAATTATTCTTTTATCATCAAATGGTGATAAATCTATCTTTTCTTGTGAATATAAAATGATATTATGATTATCTGATTTTATCCCATGATTTACTTTTTTATTGTACTTCCATCTAAAGCATTTTTATAATCATTTATATCGGTGTTTACATGCTCACTTATTCCTTTCATTCTTTTTTCAAACATGGTTTCATCAGTATGTGGTTTTATTGTTTCATATGCATATGATTTGATTTTTTAAAAAAGACCATTAGGTTTTTTATCTTTAAATTTAAACAACTCATCACTGAGATTATGTTTAATTTTATTTTCAATCTCTTTTATTGTTTCATTCTCATCTAAAATAAATTCAACAAACAATGAGTCAGTATTTTTAACAATTAAGGGAAATCCACAATTAAACGATCCATCTTCTGTTGGGGTCCATTACTCTGTTGGTTCATTACTCTGTAACTCCAACTTTGTTGGATCTTTTTCATTATTTAAACATTCAACTTTTCTAACTTTATCAGTTATTTCTTTTATAGTATTATATGATGCGTAATAATTCAATTTATCTTTTCTAGTATCCGTTTTCAAATTTAAAACTAACGAAGAAGCTAAAAATATAATTGAGAAAACACTTATTTTCCCTTTTGTGTAAAGCTAATTTGATTTGTTTTTTATATTCATCTGAAGCATAAAATCCTAAGTAAAACCAATATCTTATATAAAAAGAAGAATTTAAAATATAATCAGGTATAAATTTATTTTTGCAATATATTTTATCTGTTGTGTAAAAATGAGTTGAAAAATATACTGCAAACATTTTAGGATTTTTAATATTTAATTTAAATACTGAACTACTTTTCATAGTATTATAAATTTTACTTTCAGTATTAAATATTTCTTTCATATATTTCTTTATTTTATTTAACAAATCTAAATTTTGATTACTAAAAGTACAGCAATATTTTACTCCAGATTTATAATAATAAATTCCTGCACATTTATCTCCTAAAAAGAATCCTTAAACAAATGCCCATTTTTCATTTAAAGTTTTAGGATTATTTTTATAAATATCAAATAATATTTGTTGTATTTAAATAGTATTTAAATTTCGAAAATTGTAATTGTTGTGTAATAATTCTGTTTTACATAATTCTAATTCAGTAGGTTTAATTTTTTTTCCTTCTTTTGTTAATAAAGAATGATTCTCAGTAACATCCACTAATCCTTTTTTAGTTGTTACTCTATAAATGCTTTTATTTGTTTTATGTTTTATTATTCTTTTTAATTTTGACTATCCTGATTTAGTTCAAATTTCTAAACCATTTATTACTGAATATTCTTTTCCTAAATCTAAACATGGTTGAAATTTATTCGTTATTTTGCTTTTTTAATATAAAGTATATTATATTATATTTTCTTAATAATATTGTTGTATCTTCCGTTAACCTATCACCAAAATGAATTTTATATTTTCCAGATAATTCTTTTTCTAAACAATTATAAACAAAATCATACATTATTAATTTAGAATATTCTAAT
>JBBMKC010236481.1:0-11171 GCA_037834085.1 Bipalium vagum | reverse complement strand
TAAAAGAAAAAATAATTAATTAAGATATTTTAGTTGACAAGACATTACATATCAGACGAGCTGGGTAAGTAGCGGGAGCCATAAAAATCCTGAATAAAATACCAAGAAGATTTGGAGCTGAATTCGACTCAAAGTATTTGTACTTATTGATTAATTCGATTTATTCTACTTTATAGTTTTAGATCATACTGATATTGACTCAATTTTGATAATCATTAACTCGATTCCATAATAACAAGGATATCTTCAAGTAATAATCGATTGTCATTAATTATTTTGATTCAATCCATAGCGTCGTTGATCGTCGTCTGTGTGCAGTGCTGTAGCGATAGATGGGTCGAGGTAGGAAAGACATTGTCGAAACTTTTGTTAACATTGACTGTGACTTTGTGATACGATCGAATGAACGTTTCAGACTTACGTGTTATTTATGTATGAAGAACCTTTTATCAGTAACAAACACAGCCATAATAGATTTTGGTGTCCGGTCAATAGTGAATTTGGTTAACATAGCAATAATAATAGAATTTGAGGTTTTAGTAAAGGTATTCTTGACACTTTAATACCTTCTATCTTGTACCCGGACAGTTCTGAAAACCCATTCAAACTAACTCAGTGAAACTTTCCCAATTTTGCCTACAATTCTCGAAAAGAGCTTTTTGGACTGTCTTCCTTTGGGATTCGCTTTCCTTTCCACATTCCTCAGTTATTAATTTTTTTATATATTTCAGAACCCCCTTGGTTTCGAAAATCAACCACCCTATCAAACGTCAGCCACTTCTATCACCACCAATTAAGGCAAACGATAATTTTCAACTCTAAATTTTGTTTAAATTAATGAAAAATCGGTCTATTTTATGAGAATGGCTTTCATGAGATAATTCTCCTGGACAAAACTGCGCCTCAGACCCGTTGTCGAAAAGGCTTTCATCATCGCTCCACTGGAGGACGAGGAGGACTGGTCGGTGACAATTTCAGAAAATGTTTACATGACAATAGAAGTCGGCAAAACAAAATCAGATCCGATCTAATTAAAGACAAAAAGAAAATATCTTCGCCACCTTTGATCTTTCAGAATCACAAATACAAACAAACTATGACCATTGATGAAGCTGTCTTCGTCACTTATGAACGTATCGACATAAAGTCAACTAAAAACGTTAATGAGATTCAGACATGAAAGGGTGAAGAAAATATAAATAAAAGCAAATTATAACTAAAATGAAGAAAAGAAAATTGATTTCCATTTCTTTCATGTTTTACGCTGAAAAATAATTTACAAATCGCTTTTAAAAATAATAATATTTATTATTATTATTATTATTATTATTATTATCATTATTATTATTATTATTATTATTTATTATTATTATTATTATTATTATTATAATATTTTTATTTATTCATTTAAAAAATTCTTTTTTTTATTAATTAATTAATCTTTTTTAGATATTATTTATTTATTAATTTATATTAATCATATATTTATTAATTATATATTTATGGTATTTATTTATTATTTTATTTATTTTTTATTTTATTTAATTAATTTATTATTTTTATTGATTTTATTTATAGATTATTTTTATTTATTTTATTAATATATTAATTTATTGTATTATTTTTTAAGTGAGACTTATTCATTTATAAGTTTACTTTATTTTTTTGCTTATTTTTAAATTTATTTTCAATATTTATTAATATATATTACTTAAATATTTATTGTATTTATTTAGTCTTTATTAATTTTTTTATTTTATTTATTAATTTATTTATATTTTTTATTTATTTTATTTAGCAAAAAAAGTTACCAATGAATAGTCTAAAGACTTTTCGACCACCCTATTATTATTATTTTTTTTATTAATTCTTTTTAAAATATAATTTCTTTTTTATTAATTAATTAATCTTTTTATATATTTTATTTGCTTTTAATTTTTTAATTTATTTATTTAGATTAATCATATATTTATTAATTATATATTTATACATATTTTTTTATTTAATTAATTTAATAGTCTTTTTATTGATTTTTTTTATTATTAAATTTAATTAATTAATTTTATTTTTTTTTAATTTGGCTTATTTGTTTATAAATTTACTTAATTTTTTTGTAATTTTTATAATTTTTGTAATTTTTTTATTTTTTTTTAAGTTAATTTTATATATTTATAAGTTTATAGTTATTATTTATTTATTGTATTTATTTAGTTGTTATTAACTTGCTTATTTTATTTATTGATTTATTTATTTATTTATTTTACTTATTTAATTATTTTTAAATTTATTTTATTTATTTATAAATTTACTTATTTTTTTTATATAATAATATTTTAATTTGTTTTATTATTTGTAAAATTTATTCTATATATTTATTAATTTATATTAATTATATATTTATTGTATTTATTTAGTTTCTTATTCCTTTTATTTATTTAATAATTTTTAAATTTATTTTATATTTTTTTATTTCATTTACTTTTTTTGTTATTTTAATAATCTAACCATTTTTAAATTTATTTAATTCATTTATTATTTTATTTAATTCATTTATTATTATGATTTTATTTTGTTTTATTTCGAAGCCACGAAAATTAATAATATTTATTTCATTTTTTGCCATAATAATGACAAATTGGATCATGATTTATTATGCAGCCTTGTGGCGTCAGACTTTCACATGTCCATTAATCCGTGTTTGATATGGACTTGTCCTAATTAGGCCATGACCCACCTCTCCGCTCTGGTGCGACGAAGCGCTGACTAAAGACCTTACTGTCTCGGAATCTCATCAAGATACCGAACCCTGCTGATGGTAAAAACAGGATCTCTTCGACCTTGTCAAAGAATCCTGTAAAACAATGCGTTTCCAAGACGAAAAGACCGTTGAGCGTTTACGTTGACCGTTTGAAAGTGATTATACAAATCGACAGTCATACATTATGCATACCACTGCGACCCTGAACCATAGCTGACCCTCTATGTTCGTTGCGCTTACCATGGCTAATGAATGTCATCAATTTCACTTCATTACTTTACTTACAGTTATCTTTATTTTGTGGCAGTTATTTTCATTGTAAATAATTGTTTTAAATGTCTTCAATTTATTTATTTATTTTTATTATTATTTATTATTTTTATATTTAATATTTAGATATAATTTCGCTTTTATTATTTATAATATTGATTATTAGTTTTTAATATTATTTGATAATATTATTTTATTTTTATTTTTAAACAAAAATATTATTTTTATTTTATTATTTAAATTATTAATTAATTTTAATTAATAAATAAAAATCAATATATTTATTATGATTAATCTTAATTTTCTTTTAAATATATATTTATATTATTTTATAATTTTTTGATATAATTATAAGTTTATTGTATATGATAATCATTATTATTAATAATAATTAATTATTATTATTATTATTATTATTATTATTTAATCTTTTTCATAAATAAAATTATTATTTTATTATATTATTAATAATTTTTTTCTATTATTAATATTATTATTTAATTTTTTTAATAAGTTAAATAATTATTATTATTTTATATTATAATTTTTATTCTTTGTAAATATAATTTTATTTTTATTTATTTTATTATTTTTTAATTTTTTAATATTATTTTAAATTTATCATTTATGTCAATAGTTATTAGTAATAATAATTTAATAATATTATTTAATTGTTTTTTATATTATTATTATTTTTTATTATTTTATTTTTATTATTATTAATATTATTGATTTTTCGTACCACGTCTACTGATGACTTCAATCAACCTTTAGCCTCATTATAGATGCAGTACGGTTAAGTGCGACAATAATGGCTAAAGATCACTGGAAAGTCTTCAAGTACCGTTTGATCTCTCAACAGTGACGGTACGATTCCTCAATTATATAACTTGTGACGTGTCTCTTATAACAAAATGTTGTCAGAACGGTGACCCCTTCTTCCAGTCTCATCCATGTGGAGCAAAGGTCAGTAGATCTGCTTTGGTCGTCTCCGATGTTGCAGATAAAGACGGTCACTTATTCAATTTCCTCTAACCACTGCAGACCTTAGGTTTTGGTTTTCGAAAGAGAACAACGTCCATCTAGACTATGATGACAGAATTATTTGCGCTTTTCATGAACCCAAGCGGAACTTATTACCCCTCATTCTCCTCGAAAGAGTCGGCTCACCTTCACAACATTTTGGCATGGAAAAAGGGTTTAAATTAAAACACAGAAATGATCATCATAAATGAATGAAGTTCTAAGCACTTACCGAATTCCGTTGTCTCCTTCGATTGGACTTCTTCATTTTCCGTCTCAGAGCCGTGATGACTGCAATGAGGAACAGGGCGAGGAACGGCAAAAGTACCACGATCACCAGAGCGCCGGCCCCCATCGTTTGCTGAAAAAAGATTATTATGGAAAGACGATCGCCAATCTTACAGTGGGCTCTGTCGTTGTCGAGTCCGA
Source organism: Bipalium vagum (assembly GCA_037834085.1). NCBI lineage: Eukaryota > Metazoa > Platyhelminthes > Tricladida > Geoplanidae > Bipalium > Bipalium vagum. The sequence continues at coordinate 6,691 of JBBMKC010236481.1, read as the reverse complement.
GTAAAGGTCGGTCACGGATGACTGGCGAGTGCTGGGGTTCAGAAGGAGCACTGACCTGCTGACTGATGATGGCGTCGCTGTAGTTTTGGTGAAACCTCTTCGACCCAAAATCCCTCGGACGGTGCCCTGTTTCGACAATGATCTCACAGTCTGAGTTGAGTATTGCTGCTGTGTTGTCTTCGTTGCTGTGGTCAGCTTGACTGAATCCCGAAATGGCTCTGCAGACCTTGCCTCGGCTCGTTTGGTGGTTGCTTGTGTGATGATGGTACTGGCTTTGAGGGTGGTTAATTCCACAGGAAAACCTGCCTTGGGTCTCAGTAGTATTTTCTGTGATGATCGTCTCTCAGATGGTGACGGAGTGGTAATATGTTGTTTCAAAGTTGAAAATGTCGTTGTAGAATGAGGATCACTTTTACCGGTGGTACTGGTACCCATGTTATTAATTAAAGGGAGAAACTTCTTCGAGGTTTTCTTTGATGTGTCCTCTGTGAAAGCTGGCGAATTACGAACCATGGCTCGAATAGAGGGAGTCGTGGACCCTACTTCCCCACTGCCAGTCGACCTCTTTACTTGATTGACAGTCGACTTCCCCATCGTCATGTCACGACCTGTTGTCGTCTGCAGCAGTTTTGGCGACTTCCGTATATGAGTCGTGCGGAACGCTTCAGTCACCACCCGGAAGTTGTCAGGTTCAATTTTTCCATCGTTGCCAGTCAAAATAGTGGTGGAATTCGTTTCCGGTGCAGCTGCAAACGCCGAGGGAGCCTTTGTTTTCAATTCATCGTCGGTCACGTTAGCCATTTTAAATTCGTCGAAACAAAATGCAAATTATGCTCATGGCACAGAATATCCTATTATGTAGATTTGACTTGCTTGCACCTTCGCATCCAACTGTGCCAGTCTCACGTTATCAACATTAATTGATTTGTTGATGATTGACGCGTGTGCACCATCGACCTATTACTTGGCTATCACCCAGACTCACGCCATGTGCACCGGTGACGCGTTGTGTACATTCAGGCTGGATGTTGATGACCATTATGTTCTATAATAAACATAGCTAAAATAATTATGACAATACATGTCGGCAACGAAACAGAATCATTTGTTCTCTGACTTGGTGGCCAGTGACGACTTACTTGTTTCTACTTGATGGCATCGGTTCCGAGAACCGTTCGTTCGGTAGACGTTGATAACGTTGTCTTCGATTTCCGTGTCTGGTCAGTCTTCTGATCAATTTCTTTAGGTCGTTAAAATGGGAACAGAGTTCTTCGGCGGCTTGGAAAAAGTACAATAACCATCCATAAAACTGTCTGAGTCCTGTAGAACTTTAAGTTGGCGGTTTAGTAATGAAATCTCTTTATATTAAAAATATTATATTCTTCCTTAGGTTTTAAGGAATCCTGAATGATTACCATAAAATGTCTCGCAAATGTTGATTGTAAATCGTTTTATTTTCCAACATTTTTGTTGGCGTAGCCTGCATTTATTTTATTTATTAATTTTTTCTGAATAGTTATTTATTCAATTTTTGTTTCTCCGAGATCTAAAGTCATTTGTTCAAATTATCTTGGAAAAATCGCTTACAATACTCACAATATAATAAAAGAAGATGATTGGTCGGTTGAGACGCGAAGGTCATTTAAATTTATAATTGATAAATTAAAACACTTAAAGATCGATTTCCTGAAATAGGCTTGGACATAAGTGTGTAATGATTTTTTCAGTGTTCCTAGTCGAAGAAGACAAGATTTTCTTCTTGTAAATTGAAGCAATCAGAGAATGTCCAAGATCACGAGGTTCAAGAGTAATTGAATGGGTCAAGTTGTTCGTGATCCATTTTTCATAGAAAATTAGTCAGGACGGAATTGCTTTGTTTTCTATAAAGATTCCGTTTGTTGTTTGGTAAGAGATACAGTAGTTGACCTTCTATTCCTAAAAAGGCTCGTAGTTTAGAATTATGAGTCTGTTACGTTTTTCGAAGTTGAGATTATTAGTGGCTTTTGTTATGTAGTTTATTTTTTAATTTCCTGGGAAAGATGTATTAGTTCGTTACGTTTCTCTTGGTCAAATATAATATCATATCCTTTGTGAAGAAGTACTCAATCAATCCAAAATCAATTACTATCAACTCAGTTATTATCAATCCAAAGTCCAAAATCAATTACTATTAATTTGAAGTCAAAAGCAACAATGATTTTATTTTATGATTTAAAGATTTTATTTTGTGATTATTAATTTTTTTTAATTAAATTATTAAATAATAAATAAAATGAACAAAATGAATAGAAAATAAAATTAAAAATAAAAAAATTATTCTCGTAATAATAAAATTTTCTTTCTCTGCGTCATTTGAAATTGGGGCATCAGTAGAGAATTTGCAGTATGAATCAAAAAAAATTTTAATGATAATAATAATAATAATAAAATCACCACAAGGAAGAAAATAAAATTTAATAAATAACAAATATATAATTTAAAATATTAAAAACAACATATGAATAGAATAATAATTAATAAGAAAGAAAAAGACGTTAGTTAAAAGGAAAAAAGATAAAATTAATAAAATGACGTCAACCAAATACAAAAAGTGAAGTCAGAAGTAAAACTAAAATTACCTAAAATATAATATAAATGTAAGTGTTTGGTTTGACGCTTACTGCGAGATCTAATCTCAAAAATATAAAAATACTAACTCTATTAATATAGGTTAGAAATGGGCTCACCAACTACGTCAAAGGTAGTGTAACAAATGAGTGTTCTAAGATATCTTAGTATTAATTAAATCAACTGAGATAACATGATATTTGTTACAAAAATATATTTTGTAAAACAAATACAAATCTTTCTTATCACAATTATAATATTAATTAATTAAAGTCTTTTTGGTTTTACGATAACCGACTCGGAATACGTTGATGATTATTTAATTATTTAGATTTTCTCAAAAGAGATCGATGTACGTTTTAAATAACCGAAACGTATTTATTACCTTTTACCAGCTTAACTTGTCGATGCGAAGTTAATTGCGAATTGAATGAAAAAACCAAGAGCTTATATACTCCTGATTTTTACATTCCTGATCTCTTGATTGGTGGAAATAAAACTTTCCGTTAATAGAGTAATATGTGGGTTTTTGCTATTTTAGGAAAGTTCTTATATTATAGAACTTACTAAATATAACCTCCTACATATTAATATTTTCTCATACTAATATATTTTTGGTAATTTTTATTTTTTGATTCATTATTATTCATTGTAATTATTTTTACTAATTTTGTGGGTTAAGTTTTAATTAAGTTCAATCCACAATTTATATTATTATTATTTTATTTATTTATATTAATTAAAAACGAATGTATAATTTAAATATTATTATTTTTTATAAAATATAAACTGAAATATATAAAATAACATAATAAGAATCAAAAAATAAAAGAAAGTAAGCTTCAACAAGGCTTTTTAATGCAAATTTTCACAATTAAAATGTTTATTAGGTGTCAATTATGAGCTTTGGAGAATCATCCTCCATAAGCTCTTGTTCTGGCTGTAGCGGCTCCGGCTCTTTTGTGGGGTTTGAATAACCAATAACCAATTTGATGACGAATAGGATTAACAGAAACACTCATCGCTGAATACCACATCTCCCCATTTATTTGCATCCCAAGCACTGTAAGTCTTAACCCAGGAAAGGCTTTTGAGTCGTTGATACATTTTCAAATACGGTTTCTTAATTGCTGTATAACTTCGAAAACCATATTTTTTCAGAATTTTCTGGACGGTACTGACAGATACATTTCGGACATAACTTGAATTGTACCTATTGATGACATAAGGAACAGATGCAAAGCGGTTCTTGTAATATCAGTTTTTTTTATTCACAATTAAAAAACTGAACTATAGTGAAATATGTGCAATTTTCCTTGGTATATTATGGTATTTGTCAGATTTTATAAGATGGACGTCTATAATGGTAGACTCAGACAACCTTACTTGAGGTTTATCACAAGTTAAACTAACCTTTCATTTTTAAAGTTATCATTTAAGTTATCAATTTCATTTCAATTTGTGAATATGTATTTGGCTCTGGTAATTAATTAGTTTTAGATGATGCAGAGTCATCTTGATATATTAGAATTAGCAGCTGGGAATTGCACCAGGCGCATATTCATGACAATATTTTACTTTAGAGATGATCCCTAAAACTAAATTAATTTTTTGTTATTTATCAATTGAATAGTCTTAAACTTCTAAGTTTCTTACATGTATTGTGACTCAACAATTAGATTTTTGGAGTCCGATAAATTAGGCATTTGATTAAAATTCAAAAGATTAACATATCGAAGTGAGAAAGAAAATCATTGAAATAAAAATTAGACTTTAATGAATCCTAATCTTTTTTACTATGCTTAATTATTCAAGCCTTAATAATTGAAAAAGGGTATAAAACAAATTTAAAAATTTGGAATGAAAAGAAAAATATTTTAAAAATTACATTGAAATTAAAATCCATAATTTTTAGAGCTAAAGTTACTTTAATAAAGTTAATAATTTTAAAATTCTATTTCTTTCAATAATTCTGAACTTTTTATATTTTTCTTACTTTTCTGGGTTATGTTACTTTCGTAATTCATAAAAGTATTAAAAATATATAAAAATGAAGAATCATTGAAATAAAACGATAAGTATTAAAAATTGAAATCTTAAGCCGTTTTTAAAAATTAATAATTCCAACTTTTTATCACAAAATTTAAAATAAAATTAAAATAAAAATTATTGTTTAAATATTTCAAATTAATCGAAAAAAACAATGAAAACCACGCTGCCTTTAGACGTCGAAATAAAAGTGCCATAAATTTATTGTCACATATTCTCCAATATCATAACGTAATTTACTTTTTCAGAAATCGTTAAATACTGTTTTTGCCAGTGGTAAAGTAGATTTGATCCTCCCTAAATTGCGATACATTGATGCATGTTGTTACACAATTGAATACTTGACATCCAAATTAAAAGAGCTTAAGGTATTACCAAATCATATTAGAGAATATAATTTCATTAAAAATATATCGATATCATTTTAAGACAGTCGACTATCAAAAACTGTTAGACATCCTGACGAATATTACTTTGGACGAATCTGAAGTAAAATATTTACACAAAGATTCGAAGAGTTGGTTTTTATACTTTGCCTTTTCATGTAAACTCTGATTATCGATAAATCCTTAATTATCATCAATAGAAAACAAGAAATTCCAATATGCAAAAGTGGAGCGGATCTATGTTCAGTTATGGTTGGCTTTTTTGAAATGCAAGGTTCGTTGTTAATCTAGACACTTTGATCAACTAACTTTTTCTGATTTCATTAGCTTCCTGAAAACATCAGACTGGATTCCATGCTGGAGCTTGGTGATTCAGTTTTGGATCGAGTCAGTGATCCGAGCCTGTTCAGCAATGTTGTTATTCGTAATTTCGAACAAGATCGACAATTGGGGATCGTAACTTTGAGATCAGTCTACAAATTGATGCTTTTGAATCAAATGTAAGTGGAAAACATAGGTGTTTTGTTAATCAAAAAATTGATAATTAAATCCTTATTAATTAAAATTAATATTGATCGATATTAAATAATGTGAATTTAATATAATTAAAACATTGACTGATATCGATCGATTAATTATTAATATATAAGTCAATAACTAAATTAATCAATAATGTTATTCGATCTAGGCAATACAGCGGTATCTATGATGTCTTATACGGGTTGTTGACAATTGAAATTTTTCAATCCCCGTTTTGTAATCGATTTTTCGATGATTTATCAGTCCTTCTCTCATCACGGTAAGTTTGATCATGGTCAGTCGATCGATAATTATCGATTGGTTCAGTTCCATGTCCCACAATATTGCAACGAAATTCATTGGTCGGCTATCAGAAATGACCTTGACAGCAGCCAATCATCATTTGACGATGCTGGTTCGATTGGTGGTTTCTTTGTTGAAGAGACATCCTGGATCGCAATGCTTGGTGCACCGAAAGAAAGAGGATGACGAGTCAATGAACGCAATCAGGAGTTTGTTGGAGATTAAAGATCTCCAGAATCATTTTGATGCTGAAATTAGAAACTTGGCTTCAGAAATCAATTTCAAATTGAATGATAAAATCGATAACAGTTTACCATCGGTAAACGTTGAGGCGAAACAAAAGGTTTGGTTAATAAAATTGAGGAGTGCCTATTGATTTTGTTAAACGACAGAAAATTTCCAAGAGTCGCCAAAGGATCACAGATGCCATTGAATCATTGATGAAGAGCAATTGCACGTTACCAGAGTTGGCGGAAATTGAGAACTTCGGCACAACTTCGTTGAGCTTGTTTTAAAATAAAGATATATTCGTTCTTTTCGTTTTGTTACTAATATTAATAAACGTTCCTTATTTTTAAACCATTATGTATGAAAGAAACTTATTTTCAGGGTTAGGCTTTAATAGATATAGCTGAAGATTTAGAATTTCACATAAAGAAATGAAATAAGACATTCAAATGAAACATGTAATCAGGTTGACCCTTAATTGATTAAATCAATATAAGTGTTGTGTTGGATATTGGAATTATTAATATTGTTCAATATTTAGGGTATCGAATTTAACCTGACTCCAAAATCTTAGGTGGTGCAAATCAAAACAATCAGTA
>JBBMKC010236470.1:0-11171 GCA_037834085.1 Bipalium vagum | reverse complement strand
AAATAACATAAAATGGTCATTATTATAAAAGACAGTAAGCCTAACAAGGCTTTTTCATGCACAATAAAATAAAATCACAATGTAATTCAAATGTTCAGCAATTGTCAATGATAAGCTTTGGAGAATCAGCCTCCATAAGCTCTTGCTCTTTCTCTTTAAAATTGTTGGTGGCTGGTGCTGGGACCTCCTTTTCTATGGATCCCAACAATTTTAATAATAATAATAATATTTTATAATATTTTATTTTTCTTTCAGCAGTCATCTAATAATTTTTTTGAAAGTTTGTTAATAGTAGTATTTACAATACGAACAAAACGTTTGACCACTATTAAAATAAGACAATTTAAAAAGTAATGATCGTTCTTTATAAAAACATTGAAATCAATATTATTTAAAATAAAAAATAATTTATACTTCAAAATAAATTCCACCATGATCTTTTATCTGTTGCAATCTTTCTGCCAGATGTTGAAAGACTAAACTGACTTTGAGATGAAAAGCTCTTGGCACCCGCTTTCAACCTCCTCCAAGTTCTCGAAGTGCCGCCCGAGAAAAAAGTGCGCCATTGACATGAAAAGGTGATAGTCACTGGGCGTAAGGTCTGGGGAATAGGCAGGATGTAGCATTACTTTGATTCCAGAAAGTTCTGAAAATTTTTGCTACACCAAACAAGATCTGTGTACAGGCGTTATCGTCTTGGAGAAATATCTAATTTCGGTTAATCAACGCCGGATAGCGAACTCGCAGAATATTATGCAACCGCTACAGATGTCCAAATCTAGTTTTGCGTTCACAGCAAGACTGTCTGGAAGAAGTTCGAAGTGTAGTACACTCTCAAAATTCAACCATACATACATTACCTTTAGGCCAAAACGATCTTGCTTGACGACTTGCACAACATTCGTCAAGAGAAAAACCACTGATTTCCCATGTTAGAATTCTTCAAATATATCCATTTTTCGTCTGCTGTAATTATCCTCTACCAAAATTACTGCTCTTGTGGGTTTCTAAGCAGTTGAGTGCAGAATTTCACACGTCATTTTTACGGAGTGGCAGTCAATTCATTAGGAATTTATCGACAGTCTGTTTTTCGTACGGAATTCATTGAGGTGGCGATCAATAGTGGACTTAGAAAAGCAGACAAGTTTGCGAGTACTTGTTTGCGGTGTCTTTTTTACCAACGTAAGCAGGATCTCTTCGTTCACTACTGATGGCTGTCCGGACTTTGCTTTATTGTCGTTGATTGTTCCATCGCCTTCAACATCGTTTATTTCGAGAGAGGCGACAGTAGTATAAAAATCTTTTTTCAATAGTGTTGAAAGAGGATTCGTTTTTAAAATTTTTCGTAACTCATTTCTATAGGTATAAAAATTAATATATAGTTATTTAAAAAAAATTTACCTAAAGAAATAAAGAATATGACTAAATCTATGAAAAGAAATCAATACCTTGTCGATCGAGTAATTATATAAAAAATACAGGTCGTAAAAAATGTTAACTAATAAAAACGATCATTACACCTTAATATCAGGTAACGAACTAAGTTTTTTCGTTTTTTGTAAACTCGACAAATGGGTTCTCCACCAACTAGCTGAAAAAACAAGTTGGAGCGAAATGATTCTTTTCCCGACCGGATAGTCACTTGAGATGAAAAATGGATCTATCATGACAACATAACCAGACGAAGATCGTGGTCGTTGAAAGGAGAGCCTCCACAAAAATTGAAAAACGCAACCTTACACGAAACAAGGTTCTTTTATGCATTTGGTGGGAATCTCGTGGAATTATTTATCAGGAGTTGCTCAAATCCGGGGAAACCATTAATTCTGATGTCTATTGTGACATGCTAAGAAGACCTCATACCATTATGAAGGAAAACCGGACCTGTTTGAAAAACCGAAAACAAGTGATTTTCACCAAGATAATGTCAAGCCTCACAAATCAATGAAGACATTGAAGGTTATTCAGGAATTGAACTGGAGTCCAATGGAACATCCGCTATATAGTCCCGATATCGCCCTATCCGATTTTTATTTTTTCCGGGTATTACAGAATCATGTGATGGGTAAAAATTTTAAGAGTTCCGAAGGTATATAAAATGAAGTACTATCTTTCATTTAAAAGACCGAGATTTCTTTAATAATGGGATCAATAAACTTGTAAATAGATGGGAGGCAGTAATAGAAAAAGATAGGGAATATCTGGATGATTAATAAATTAAATTTAACTTCAATCTTAGTTGAGTTTTTAATTAATAAGCGAAAAAACCTAATTCGTTACCTTATATAAAGTGACTAGTTTTTAAAAATTTCTACTAATATGATCAGTTTAACATATTGAAAACTGTTCTTATAAATTATTTTATATTGAATTTTTTTGTTCTATAGATTTTGACATACTATATGGGATAAAACTAAAATAAATTCCATTAACATTAGTTTCGAACACCTGATTATTATTATCATCTTATATTTATCCTAATTAAAAACGAGATACAGTTATATTTTTGTTGAAACTTGGGAAATATGGACCATTTCCGATTGATTATATAACATTGGGAACTACGTTGATATTTTATAATCTTATTGTCGTATTGATACAAATAAGAGATATTTTGTAATAGCGTTAATATAGTTCAAAATATTAATGGATTTCGATATATCGAGTAAGTTAATATAAATATTAATCAAAATTCATTACTCAGTCTCTGAAAAGAAATAATAACTAAAGTTTAATTCTAAAAATGAGTCTCTACGTCAACATCAATAACAAGTCTTTATCTTTTAATAATGTCTTAATAAACTCTTAATATTTCGAACATTGTCAAATCCTGAGATAAAAAATATATCAAATCCTTGAAAATAAACTTCGTTGTTTTTTCTCAGAATCAATAATTGAAAGTTTTTTAATACGATGCCGAATGAAATTCTGACAATCTCAAACTTATAATTTTCATTAAATTACAGTATTATCGAAGATCATTTCAAAATTAAGTTACACATGAAAGCATGAATGAAAATAATTTTTTTATCTTAAGCCGATACTTAAATAAAAAACTTTGAAAAACACCAGGAACCATAAAACATGAATTCAGATCTTAAGAGGTTCAACAAAACATTAATTTTTGTAATACTCAAACATGATTTCTAAATGAAAATTTTAAGTCTATAGTTTTGTTTTTCTATTCATTTAAATAAACGAAATGGAATTAATAAAATCAATTATCAATTTTTTAATCAATATCAAATAATTAAAAACAGTTTTGTCCTATATAACATCAATGAATTAATTATTTCAAAATAAAAATATTTGAAATGATATGTAAATAAAAGATAAAAGTAAGAAGTTGAATACAAAATACAGAGTAAGTGAGAAGCCTCGCTCAAATCGTACTGAAAACCAAAGAGACTGATCCAACAGCGGCTAATAAAATTATCACAGGCAATCGAGTGATACCAGAAACCGAATTACAGCCATCTCTATCACCACAGTGACATATTTCTTTATATGTGCCTCTATCTTCATAAGAATATACACAGCCCCAGGCGATCCCTGTGTAACAAAATTATTGATTATATTTTTAAAATTTAATTTCTATTTTGAGGTTTTTCATTTTTCAATATAACATTACCAAAACATGAAACAAAACCAAAGTCAAATTTTCGATTAAATTACGATTGGAAAGATTAAAATATCGGGTATTTTTTTCTAATATAAATTCATACCTCCATAAGATCTAGCAGCACATTGTCTTGTAATTTTTATCCACCTGTTCCCTATAATTTAGCTCATTTAGAAATAAGAAATAAAAATTCTTACATCCCGTACTTTCTCGATATATTTTTAAGCAAATTGTACCTGGATTATGACTCTGAATACTAGTGCAATCAACAAGAGCATTTAAGCGCGTATCAAAGAAACGATAGGCGGGACATGAACCATCTTCTTGACTATCACATTGATAACATCTGATAGCATCACCTGCATGATAAAAATTAATAATATCAATCATAATATAAATTCTTTTTACTATAATAAAATAAACATTTCAAAATAAACAATAAGTATAAAAATTTTTCCTGCATTAAAATTTTAAATCTTAACCTAAGAGGTTTTAGACAATTTAAACAACTAATATATGGTTATGGTACAATTGAATTTTTTTCTTAAACTAGAATTCATTAGTAGCTTCAAAAATCATTAAAAAATCATATTAATATTAAATACTTGATTAAATTTGTTAAATAATTAAATTTTTGAAAATGGCAAAATGAAGCTATTACATAAATTTTGAATGTAATTATTAAAATGCAGTTTAAAATAATTTTCAGTAATGTTATACAAATGTTTAAAACATCTTCTCTTGAAAATACTTACATGATAAGTAGGGTAATCTCTTTTTGACTTTAAAAATATTATAATTTTTACTTTTTGTGATTTTCTGATAATAATTTTTTAACATTTTCTTGACTTTGTAAAATTTTTTACTTTTTTGACTTTGTAACTAGTATTTATTTAGTAAATTAATAATAAAAATAGTTAGAATTTTTTAAAAATATTATTGTTAAGTAATATAATATTTTATTTTATCAGGAGCAAATTTTCTATCTTTAGCTAAAAGCTTATTTAGCACGGAGAAACTTTTTTCTACACAGATTGAGGTAAGTTGACATTTCAACAAAAAGTTAATATTCTATAGGTAAAATTGATTCCTTTCGCATACAAAACCACTTTTCACGAGTCTTGATGCAGTATATTGTTTGATATGGCAGGGATCTTCAACAAACTGCAATTCTAAAAGATATTTTAAGCCTGCACAAATTGTGTACTCTGTACTCTCAGCCTAAATAAAAATTTCTGCCAAAATTGAATAGTTTAACAAAATATCTTGTAAGCTCTTTGAAATCGTTGGATTCGCTATTCTTGTCATGCAAGAACATTCTTACAAGAAGGAATGTCATAACTATTGATGAAAACTTTGACACAATTGGTAATGTTTAATTATAGAAGGATTTAACTGGTCATGAAAGAGTGGTATCATATAGGTCACATTCAATGAATGCTCATAAAAAAAGGTTACTGTGTGATAATAAAAGGCTGCTGGCTTTGTATTACTTTTGTAATCATCTTAAACATTATTTATATGGTAAGCGCTTTACATTACGTACGGATCATACAGCAATAACCCTCACACTGACACTAAAGAAACCAATTACATCACAATTTCAAACGTGGATCAATTATCTCAGTACTTTAGACATGAAACTGAAATACAGGAAAGACGCGCACATTCAAAAGTGCACTCAAGGTTTAAATGTGATACATGCACGAAATGTTAAATACAGCATGAAGAACCGAAAATTAAATGAAAGCGAACAAAGATTTTAGACAGCAGAAAAGCATCAGGTAGAAGAACCTAAAATGTGCGACGATAAGGCGTGGGTTTATTGTCTGTTGGATTCATCACATGTCGGAGCTGAAAAAATGGTCTATTATATGAAAGACAAATACTAATTTCAAAATTTGAAGAGATTTTCTAACTCCAGGTATGTTTTTTTTAAAATGGCTAGTTTCAAAAATAACCCAATTGAATATGTTTATTAACCGCAGTATCAACTGTTCCACAAGAATAAAGTCTGCAAATATTAACTAATCTGCTTTAAATCTCTTTCTAATTCTTGGCTCTTCTTCTAGTTTGAGTTATCTCTTACTGTTCTAGTTCAATTCTGTTTTTGTTCTGGCTGTGAAAAATCTGAGAGTTTCTTATATAGTTTATAGTTTTCTTTCATCGAGCAATCACAACTCTCAACAGGGATATTTTCCATCTTTTTTCTTTTTAAAGGCAGAAACTCAGGGCTTTATATTATTCAATTCAAGCAAACCTTAGTCGCCTTAGCTGACTGACCCATCAGATCTTCTTTTCCTTTAGGAAAATGAAACTCTGGGAGATTTAACTATTCAGCTCGACTCAAATATGTTTGCCCGACCTGAATAATTAATGGATTGAGCTACATGAATAAAAGTTTTAATGAAAAATAAATATTATTTTTTTTATATAAAAAAGTGGTAATTATAAGTTATCATTTTTCAATTAACAATATTATAAATATTTATTATAACAAGATTTAAAATCAAATAACTAAAATTAAAAATCGGTTTGAGTTGAAATCATCAAATCCATCATTATTAATTTTCCTTATTATATGTCCTTCTGAATTAATGTCATTTTCTACCAAATTCCTCTCCTTTCTTGTTTTAAACAAAAGTCCTTTCATCGAAAACCACACCAGACCCACCATAGCTATCCGTCACATAAGCCCAAGCTCACCATCAATGGCCAGGTTAGATTCCTGCTTATCTAATTGACCAACTTCAATTTCACCATTTTTTCACTCTTCATCAAACACCCGGTTCTTTTCCCAAATTCTTACAGGTTGATCAATTATCGTCAAAATTATAAGATAATTATGTCAGTGTAATCATAACTACTATTACGGCTATATATTATTAAAATATTATTTATTATTATCACTTAATAATTATTATGTTTACTATTGTTATAGAAAGTAAAGTCCACTTATTCGTCAGGAAAAGAAATGTTTGGAAACTTAAAACTAGTAAGAAAGATTCATTTTATGTCTCAACTCATTGCTATTATCCATTAAGTTCCAATATCTTGTTGCATCTTTATTCTCCATCAAAATGTCCAAGTCTTCTGAGTTAAATCTATATCTAAAAAAATGAAAATAGAAATATTTTCCACTACATGCAAACCAGTCAAGAATTTAACAAAATATTCTTATAATATAATGTTGCTTGAAATCGTGCCTGTATTTTACTTCTACCGCATCTGTTTCTGATATCAAGACCCACATTTATGCAGGTCAAACATTAGATCCAGCGAGTAAAACTGCCAGCAAGAATCATTGCTTGCCACAAATGAAGTTGGACATCATTAGCATTACAAATCATTGATACTCTACAGACATTTGCACGATCATAAAAACTGCACACAACTATATACCAACTATATCTATGTATATCACTCACACAAACATGCAACAATGGTAAATGCAAACAAAAGCAAAACACCACCACAAACTACCATTATCAGTATCCATTCCAACAATTACCCTCACTATTACTGACATCATCACCACTTTACTCATCCTGAGCAAAGAATGCCTTCCGATTAACCAATCCATGACCTCTTACCATTTCTCTTTCTACCCTGCCAAAACACTTCAGTTTTAAACTGTGCCACGAAAAACGAAATATGTGAAGTGATATGAATTGAAACCTTTATTTATCTCAACGATCAGCTATTAGTGGTTTTTAAAAATTTTCAATGGACATGTTTTAATGGATCCTTATTAGTATTTCTTTTATAATGGTTATTAATATTTCATCTCTTATCATAACAACAATAACATCATTTCACGTGCTCCCTGACATCCAATTATCTCGATTGATAGTAGAACTCAACAATACGTAGATATATGTTGGGTTCTAAGCGAAACTATCGGAAGCAAAAAAGATAACCTGGAGCTAAAAGATAAATATGACAAATATATTTCTCTGACCTGGATATTAGGATAAGATAAAAACCCTGTGCAAAATGCAATTATAAATAATTGAATACTGCAGTTTGGAAAACCCAAAACAATAAATGTAGATTTTGGTAAAGCATTTGATTCAAATACATGAAGAATTTTCCTAGAGTTAATGCCACTTTCTGTTTTTCGGGCTCATACAATCACAACACAAATGACCAAATAAAAAAAATTCCTTTTATATTATCGTAACTATTTTAATTATTATTGTAATTATTTTAATTGTTTAAAAGTTAAATATACCAAATATTAAGCATGTGTATTATTTATTATTTTAAAACATCTAAAAAGTATATTTTTGTATGAAAATTTATAAGCTAACTTATTTTTAAATAAATTTAATTGAAAATTAAAAAAATTTCATGTCTAAGAAAAATTTGTTTAAATATTAGTTGTTTAATCACTATATAGATTAATTCGAAAAATGTCTTGTCTTATTGAAAATAAGCAAATTGATAATAACCCGAGGGCAAACTGATCCCTCATTATTTGAGTGAAATTGTTAACTGTGTTCGTTAAAGTACAGAAAAAGAAAAATGAGTTTCTTTTAAAGCATATACATACATATATAAATACCAAAACGCAATAATTATAAAAAAGTTAGGTTTTGTATTTAGGGAGTTTCCACAGGTGAAACGATTCTTAAATAACGAAAACCCCTAACTATAATTCGACTTAAAATTATAAGTTAAAGGTTAACTAATTAAATTAAGTAAATACCAAGGGTTGGATATCTATTCCAGGTGTTTAGGATCAAGTAAATTTTAGTTTTCTTTGATTTCCCAGTATTTTCAAAGTCTAGTAGGACGGAGAATCGATTTTTTTTACTGAGGGCCCTTGAGAGTAGGATACGGATCTCACTTATCTAAGCAATCTTTATATCGCGGGTTTTAATTCCAAAATAATGTGTATAGATAATAAAATTGTTAGATTTATTTCAAAATATGTTTTAGTAAAAAACTTTTTTTATCTCAGTTTATCGTTGTCACATTTAAAAGTTTTATTTTGAAATTGACTTTTTATTGTCACTTGAAATTTAACTCCGTACATATGTGCACTAAAACCTTCTGAGTTATAAACAGTTTATGTTAGGTTGCTCGAAAGTCCAACACTGATCTTTTTAACCCAACCCGCAAACTTAAAAATCTAATTAAATTATTATATAAATTTCTTTTAAATAATACCACTTCTATGTACATAAGCTTAAATATTAAATTCAGGCATACTGCTGAGTTTTGAGAGTGTGAGCCTGTATGTAACTTATCTTGATCTGACTCTTAAGGTAGTGTACTGATCACAATTAAGTAAAACGAGTTTCTTTTAAAACTTATTTTTTAATACACTTTTTACAAATTATTATAAGTTTTTTCAAATTTTTTCTAAAATCAAAATGACAATGTATATTTATTTAAAGCAGATATCAATCTACACTAAGAAATGTGCAGACGCCATTAAGTAAAATATCGAATCTGATAACTATTTTACCAGATCGTAATTGCTAGGATAAAACACAAAAAGAAGAAATAAGAAGTCATTTTATAAAAACAGAAACGGGAAATTATATTCACGTTCTGTGTAATTATTTAATTATAACGAATATAATAAGTCACTTACACTTTAATTAATAAATTTTTGTTTTGCAAAATGAGTTATAATAAACTCTAGTTTTTTCTTTAAATTTCCTTTCTTAGTTATGATAAACTTAGAAAATTTTAAGGATAATTTTTATGATTTTTCTTTGGGTATTTATACTATTTTTCTATCTTGTGTGTTTCTATCTACGACGATTGTCATTGGTTATTCTCTTATGACGTCATTTCCATTTTTTTATTTGACTTTATTGTTCCTATAAAAAAATTTTTACTGACGTCATTTTCGTGATTTAATATTCGTAATCATTGTTCGTTATACTTAAAATTTGAGTTATTATTTTAATATTATATATATTAATATTTATGTCTTTATACCACTTATGGGTATTACTTCAAATCTCAGGCTTTAAGCATTTTCTAAATGCTCTCCCATATGTTACCCATTATGTAGGTTGTTCATTATATTGATTTTTTAAATATTTATTATTTTATTCTCACCCCAGGACTTCAGACACCGCCCAGTGCTTTCCTCAGGTATTTTTCTATTTTCATTTATTTTAATTTATTATCATTTATTGTTTCCAGATCCCGCTTACCTTCTCCTGGCCACTTCGATCCTGCTACACAGCCTTGTGGACATATTTTAGGTTAGATTATTTTATT
Organism: Bipalium vagum; assembly: GCA_037834085.1. Classification (NCBI taxonomy): domain Eukaryota; kingdom Metazoa; phylum Platyhelminthes; order Tricladida; family Geoplanidae; genus Bipalium; species Bipalium vagum. The sequence continues at coordinate 1,303 of JBBMKC010236470.1, read as the reverse complement.
CTTTTTATTATTATTTACTTTATTATTATTACTACAAGGTGTTTCATAAGTAACTGACTATTTTATTTTTTAAATATCTTTTTATAAAAATGAAAACTAAGATTGATTTTTTCTATAAAAATTTATTTAGACATAAAATTTACGCATGGAATAAATAAATTTTTATAGAAAAATTCTGTCTTAGTTTTCATTTTTATAAACAGATATTTAAAAAATAAAATAGTCAGTTACTTATGAAACACTCTGTATTAATTTATACTACTTTATTTATTAAAAAAAATAATTAAATTGAATCACTAAATTAATAATACAATATTTGATGACAAATTACAATGTTCAGATACAATTAAAATGTCTAGATTAAAATGTTCGCTATCACAAATATATAAAATCAGATGTTTGATGAAAGAAAGTTGTAACGATATTTGCTGACACTGCGATCTTGCCATGCTCTTCATCTCTTCCCCTTTTTGGTTGACGATTCCCGCAATACTATGGATTTTTTGTGGATTGTGTTCGGGTTCCCTATGAGAGGGCCATATCTGAGCAACCACAAGGGTTGAGATGATAGTTCGGGAATATTGACAAAAGTTATCCTATAAGTTATTTTTCTTATTTATTTTTCGTTTTTTATTTTTATTTTATTTAATTTTCCTTTATTTGTTAATTTTTAATTTAATTTTTTTTCTGGAACCTTTCAGTTTTTATCCCATGAAAGCAAGGATTCTGGAATATTCTTTTTCATTTTGTAAATTTTTGATCTACTGTACAATGCCGTCCATATGCTTTGGGCCACCCTGTAAATATCGAAATAATTGTAGATTACGAATTATATTAAAAGTTTTATGATTTGAACTATGTTAATTTCGAAATATGTTTATATTAGCTTTAAAACTCATTAAAAGTTATTTTAAAAAATTATTGTATAATTATTAAAATAGATATGTTATGTTAAGGCGTTTTTAAAATTTTGATGTCATTTAAATATATAAACCATTTTAAGGATAAATTAAATTTTTAAGTAAAATCTATATGTACAACATTTTGCTAATGCTTAAGTAATATATTTGTTTAATTTTAGAAATTCTTTTGTTAAATATGGCTAAGATATCCATAGATTTTCGGAAACTGGTGATTAAGAAATTGAAAGAGGGTTTGTCCCAGAGGAAAATTTCAAATGAACTAAATATTTCAAGCAATGCTATTCAACATATGATACAGAAGCCGCAACAACATGGAACATTGAGAAACTTAAGTAAAAGTGGTCGTAGACCGAAAAATACACAAAGATTAGAAAGATCAC
>JBBMKC010236469.1:0-21501 GCA_037834085.1 Bipalium vagum | reverse complement strand
GTCTTTTCTTCAATTGTTAAATATTTTCCTTTTGACATGGGTAATAACTAAAAAAATATATGACTAAATAAATTATTATCTAAATAATGTAAATGTACTTAATTTAAATTACAAAATATGTTTATTGCTTAAGCAAATTTGAATAAATGCTGATTACTATAGATGTTTTTTCGTTAGTGCGCTTAAACGAATGTTTCTTTTATTTTGTATTTTTTTACAATTTTTAATCTATTTTGGCTCATATTATGTAATTCAATTTAAAATTAGTTTTTCTAGGTTAGTTTTTGCGGCAAGAATAATATAACTAAAATTTATAATTATTACTATTATAAAGAATAAAGTGTACTCATTTCCTTAAGTGCGCTTAAACGAATGTTTACTAGTGTATTTTTTTGTTTTTAAAATTAAAGGAAGACTCACTTCTCAACAGCCAGTCTTTTACAAAAACTGTTTCGACAGATGAAAATACAGTTAAGATAAGTGATGAGAGTTAGATAATATTGATGTGTAAAAAATTTCACTTTTTTGTGATCTGTGCATTTTCACGACTTAGTTCTCCAGATTAATAGTTTTTTATGTTTTCATATTTTAAATTTATTGGTAATTAAATTGAGGTTTCGACTAATAGAATTCGTATAATTTTTATGTTCAATGAAAATTCTTTTTTTCAAGAAGGCATTTGAAATTATAAATATTTTTTTTGTTAAACTTTAAGTCATAAATTTATTAAAAATCGATTGAAATTTTTTAATAAATTATGATAAAACTAAATATATTTCTTTATATTCAAACAAAAATAAAAATCTGTTTCAATCGATAATTTTTTTTAGTCTCTAATGCTTTGGAAATTTTGACTCATATTGTGATTATCGGCTTTTTTATTTCTAATTTTTTAATTTTTACTTTATATATTATTTTCTGTTGTGTCATATATTTAAAGAATATATATAATAAAATGTAACGTCAAACTTTTAATCAATATATTTAAAAAGATTATCAATCCTTGAGTAGATCTCTTAATTTTTTCTCTCTCGATTTCTTATTCTCTTAATGCATAAAAGCTTTTAACTTATTAGTCACAATGTTCTAATACTTTTGAGTACAATCTATTGAATAGAATTTCACTTCTTAAGTAATGAAAGTTGAATAAATTTTATTTAGGGACTATCAGAAAAGTTTAATCTGAAATTATCTGAAATTATGACAATTCATTCTTTAATACTCAATTTTCTACTCTTAATAATTAATCAGCTGAGTTTGAGAGAACGTGTTTTGATGCTCTTTAGTCTATTTTATATTCAATATAGTATTAAGTGATTCCGTAATTCACCAAGGGGATTGGAATGTGATGATCCAAAAAAATCAGTAAATTGTAAATTTTGAAATTCAGTCTTGTCTATTCTCTATGTTGTCTACTGAAATCATCCGTGAATCAAACTACTTCCGGGCTAATAACAATATCGATGTGCCTCTGATATTTTGAATATAGTTATCAAATGTTATTTATTATTTTGGCTACTTGTCAATCTTCATATTTTTCAATGTCTATCGATAGTTCATCTAATACTTTACCATTAACAAAATTACCAAACTATGACCAATACTCCAAACACTATTACATTCATGTATCAAAGCTATTTGGAGTTTGGCCCTTACAATATGCTACATCAAAAAGTTATTTAATAGTATATTATTACGAGCAAATCTATCTGGGTTTGGGAAATAAGCGACGAAGAGAGTTTTTTTCAAATTTGAAAAAAAAATTAACGAAAAAATTTTCATTAAATTTTACTACAATCACTTTCGAACAAAAAGACTTCTAACATGCTTTAAATAATTTTGTTTTAAATAAAAATGTTTAATTAATTAATTTAAAAAACTTGAATTTCCGTTGATTTTTTTATCATATGATTAAAACTGGGCTATTTTTGTAGATTTTTCCTGTTTTTTCTTTTACAAAGAAAAGTATAAAATATAAAAATTATTTGGAAATCTTCCTAAAGAATTTTATTTTATTTTTATAAATCGATATGATAATATTATTAATAATAGTTAAATTTAGTAAATATAATAATATAGAATAATATTAATTAATTTGAATTTCAATAGTGTAAAGATAAAATCAATTATTTTTTATAATTTTGAATATTTGGTCATAAAATGATTTTAATATTAGTTTTTGAAATTATTGTAAAAATGTTTTTGTCTGACCATTCCTTTCTTTCATGGGACACAATGGTGTTTAATGATAATTGTAATATATATACATAATTGGATATATTCCATCGTTGAAAGGATATTTGAGAGTCAAATCGATATATTCTTACTTTTATATGATTTTTTTCAAGACACCATATGAGAAAAATTGAATTCAGATTTTTTCTAAATGTGGCAACCATATTCAGTTACCTAAGAAGAGGAATGTTGATTAAAAATCGTATGTCAATTATTGGAATTAAAGAGGATGTCCAGAAGTGAAAACAGTTAGAGATAGACGTGTAACTGAATATTTCAACTAAAAATTGTGAATCAGTTAATTTTAACGAGGACTATAATTGGAAAATGTTATTTTTATTATTAAACAAGGTGGTTTCTTGTGAAATATTGACACAACCTTTCCATTTTAGATCTGAAAGCTTGGAATCAAAGTCACTCAAGTCTATAAGTTTGAAATTAATATTTTGAGAAATCTTTATCATTTTATCAGGTTCACACAATAATGTAATTGGTCGTTGTCAGAGCACAAAATTGCCCCCCTTCGCCAAAGGAAATGCACAAGATGATGTTTGGACAAAGCCCCAGTTGACAAGAAAACTCTCCGGTATAGGGTGTTTTGTTTTTCATTATAGGGCTAATTTTAATTGATTGACAGAAAATTATTAATTAAAAATTACAGAGGATTTGTATGAAATTAATTTCACTTTAAATTCTTATAGATTTTGTTTAAAGATGAATATAAAATTATAATTATTAACGTTTATGAAATATTCACTTTTTATGTCTCTTTTCACATAATTTGTTAATTTTTATAACTGTGTCTTTTTATTTAAAATTCTTTTCATTTACGTATTTTAAAAAGAATTTTTTGATAATTTTTAGTCAAATTGAATTATTAATTTAATTACAATACCAGACTAAAAATGGATGAAAAGAGGAAGGAGATTGTAGAATTGGCAAATAGCGAGAGTTTTTCTGATAAGACAGATAGCGCAGATATAATTTTTTTTAAAAATTAATGAAATTTTATACGCTAGACTTTGGATAAAAGAAAAACTTGTATCAACTTTGGAAATTAGAATTTAGAACTGGGACATAAGAAATAAAGATGTCATACCCATCTCTCCAAAAAGTCAATAGGAGACAACTTCCATTTTCTTTCGCAAATTTTTATCTTAATCAGTTGATGATAATTTATTCAATTTTTTGTCAGTCATCAACGGTACTAGAAATCTTATCAAATATTTTTCTTTACTGTTTTCCTTTATTTAATTTCTTTTCTAATATATACCATAAAAATAAAACTTTCAACATAAAGTACTATGATTAAAATAACGAAGTCTGTAGACTTCAATAAACTTTTGTCCGAAAATAAAAATATGCCTATCATTTTAAGCTGAAAAACGATCCATTAAATTGTAATCAAAGCTGTAGTGATTGTGATGATGAATAATTTATTGAAAGTATTTATTGAGCGTAATGAACGGTAAAATTGATCGCATAACACAATCTCAGTGAAACTGTTGTGTATTTCTATAAACATTGATGATAGTCCTATGATGCAGGTTAAAACAGTTAGTCGCACAGTGTTACAAGTGTTACAAGATTGGATCAATTCCACAAATTTGCGATATCAATTTTTATTCCGTGAGATTTGGCTGAACTAATTTATTTTAAAATTATTTATAATTTTCAATTTATCTCACATCCCCATCCTTTGAAGCTGATATCCAACCGCCCCGAGTTTCTTACTTTTATTTCCTTTTTCTTAACCTTTCTTTTTCATTTTCGAGACTTCGTCCGCTGGTTGGTTTCCTGGTGTGGTCGCCATGATAGGTTGAATGGATTCTTCCTCTAAATTAATAACTAAATGAAGAAGACTAAACTACTTTTAAAAACTTTGTATTATCGAAAATCATTATTTAAACAAATACTTTAAATTAATATGAACAATTACTACGAAATAATAAATTTTACTAAATTTAAATAGATCCAGAGTTGCGGTCTTTTACTTATGCCACAACAGTAGCAGATTTCACTGGTTCTTCATCACGGGAATTAGATTTCCGCAAAGGTCAAATTGTCAAATTATATCGTCAGTTAAACTCTCATTGGTGGGAAGGATGTGTTAACATTGCCATAGATAATGATAAAAATATCACCCCTCTTAAGATTGGTCTTATTCCACATTCATATTTAGCGTTCAACTGTGACATAACAGGTTTTCTCACATGCTTTATTTGCTTCATCAATATTTTTCTTAGATCTTTTGCGTGTAAATAGAACGTATTTCAATAATAATAATAACCATGATGATGATGAAGAACAATACGAAAGCAATACATTGAAAAAATCTGAATCAATCACTCAGTCCAACGAGCAAATTGGTGATGACACTTGGGATAATAACCTCCAGGATACAGACAGTATAAGTGATAATTACGTGGATTTGATTCACGAAGGTTATTCGCATATATTATTAAGTCAATGAACAGTCTTCATCCATCGGTCATTTTATTAGGTAAAGATGATACAGATTGTTCAGAAAGCGAAAGCTATTATTCTAATTCCAAGAAGAACTTGAAAACGGATGATGAATTATCACTGGATAAAGCGTTAGCAGAAGTAAATTTTTATTTTCATATAATTATTTTTTTTATAATTACATTTATTATTTAAATAATATTTGAGATAATTTTCTTTTTTTCTCAAAACTATTACAAAAAGATTTTTTCTTCATAGAAATATATGGGGCATTTACAAATGGTTCGATATATCAATTAATCTTTTACAATATTAGCGATGATAAAAAAATTATCTGTTCATTTAATTAAATTATTAAATTAATAATTTTTATAATTATCGATTCTTATTAATTATTAAAAAATCAATAAAGAAATTAATATTGAAAATTGATTATTAATTGATAATATTTTTATGATTATTTTCAAGATAAAATATCACGAATTTCCTTTATTTTTGACAGCCAATTTAATCAGCATTAAATAAAAACTTTTTAAATATATAAATTTCACTAAATATTGTAAGTATAAAACTTTGATATATTTGAAGTTAAGCTTGGTACTCATTTTTCATTTATAATGAATGTCATTTTTGAAGACTACTTAATATAGTAAAGTTTTTTCAAATAATTTGTTATTTCCCGGAAATTAGTTTTTAACTTTTAAAAATTGGTTCTGTTTGTTTTGTTAAAAGGATTGCAGAAGATAGAGGATAAATTAAAGCTATATTGGAAAAAATCATTTATTACTGTTTCGAGATATTGTTAATCCATCAACATTATTTACAGAAAAGGTATTGATTGGTTTTCATTGAAATATTAAGTTAGATAGTGAGAATGAAATTTTTTATAAAATTAAATGTATTTTATTATTTATTAAATTATTATAATTATAAAATGTAAAATAGTAGTATAATTTAATAAAATTAAAATTATAAGTACTTTATTAAAAATAAGTATTATAAAATTTAATAATTTTTAATAACAGAAATCAATATTTTTTTAAAAATATATTGAATTTAAATATTTAATAGTGTATAATAATATATCAGTGTAAAGTCATATTTTGGACATTGTCTAAATAATCCAAATAAGAATCTAACAACTCTTGACAAATTATACTTTGGTAATTTGGATAATAAAGTTTTTAAAACGCTTATTGTTATTTAGTTTGTTATATAATATTAAAAAAATATCGTTGAAAAGCAATGAAAAAACACATACATTTGACACTGCATAAGATATAAGTTTTAGTAAGGCAAAAATACTGCTGAAGCAATTAAATTGATATGTTTTATACTTGGAATAAAGCAATTTTTACGACATGAAAATTTTGGTTTGGAATTTTTTAATGTCACTGATCAAGATGCTCATCGAAGGTTGGAAGATGTACTAAGTGAGAATACTGCTCAGACGCGAGCAGAATTGATCAAACAACTTGAAGTCAATCAAGAAACATTTAGCAAACGGTTACCTAAAATGGGAAAAAATCATAAGCAATATTTTATGTTGGTTAACGAAATGTGCGTCGCTTCTCTCTAGAAAAAAAACTTATTGTGTAATATTGTCACTCTGAGATAAAAACGGATTACTTAGAATAATCATAAGCGCAGACATTTGTGGAGGGACCATAGTATGCCAGATACTTCAGTGGCAAAATAACAAAAGGTGCTACCTTGCATGTGGTTGGATATGAAAGGTCCTTTTTATTATGAGTTCCTTCAAGTAGGTGAAATTTAATGCCGAACGTTAAACAGAAAACAGAAAACGCATCTGGCTTAGAAAATAAAGAAGAAAGACTTCTGAAAAGTGTTGCTTAAGATTAACAATATTAGGCTACATGTAACTAAAGATACGGTAACTTAATGATCTTACAATTATGATGGGGAGTTCCTGACCTAGTTCATACAGATTATCATCTGTTTCGTTCAATGTAACAATTTTTATCCGGATGTCATTTCACAAATATTTCTTAAATACGCGGATTTCTAGATAATTTCCTTGCCTCAAAACCTTAAACTTTCTATCGCCCTGGAATTCGTCAATTACCTGAAAGATGGAAAACAATGATGTGTCTTATATTGTTGATTCATCTTTGGTACCTTTTTTTTAATATATAAATAATCATTTATTTAATAATAAAAAATTATTTAAACTAATAGATGTTATAGTTAATTAAAAAGAAATAAATAGTTTAAAATAAACTAAAATATTATAAATAATAAAAAGGAAATTAAATATTACAATGAAACACAATAAATAATGAAAAAATAACGATAATTGAAAATTTAATCATTAAAAATCTTTGAAAAACTTCAGATTATAAAATATTGAAAATTTATTTTAATCTGATATGAGAATTAATATAGTTGAAGAAATTTTATTGATTGAAGAATTGTCTTTAAAATAACATATTTTGGATCAATGCATGATCGAAGGTACTAAGTGAAAAAATAGAATTTTATATCTTTTAATTTGCTACATCTATTGTTTTCATTCCATTGATTTAATATTTAGTTATGATAAATAAAGGCAATAGAAAACACCTCTTCTATTTCAGAAAAATTATTAATAAATGTTTGAAAATATTTTAAATCGGGATTAGTTTTTCAAATATTTATTCACTGATTATTAAATAAAAAATTGTTTTTCAACATTATTTTCGACAATCACTTGGTCATTTTTGAATAAAGATGTTATATTCCTTTTAAAAATCTACCAAGGATATAAAGCTTCATAGAACTCTCTGAAGAAAAAGTGATTAAATAAGTTTTCGTTTAAATTATATTGATTTTCTATTTTAATGGAATTACGTTTTCGATGAGCAGAGTTCAAGATGTGATAGATCTTTGTCTCTTCTATTAAGGCTATTCAGAAATCGAGCTACCTGGGAAGTTAAAAATTGTTATCGAATTACCTCTTCCACCATTATTTATTTTGTGATATTTTTTATTTCTTTCTACGAAACCGAAGGAAAAACTTTATTTTAATTTTTTTTGGAGAAATTATTGATTTTTTCTGGAAAACAGATGATGCAAGGATTTGTCGATCTTGAACAAAAGAACACAATTCGACTGAGAACGTCTAATAAATACAGAACCGAGGATCCATCAATTGCTTTGGAAAAGAAATTTGTCAGTCCGTTGTCGAAACATACTCCGGATCTGGTTCGAGATTTGGTTTCCAAGAAAACCAACGTCCAAGACAACAAACCACCTCGACTCTATGACGATAACTTAGACTTCATATCTGTGGATAATGAACAATCAATGTCAACACAATTCAAAATGACATCGGCAGACACATTTGCTGAACAAGATATGAGTACGGTCAAGAAAAAGGTTCCATGTCCAGTTTTGGAAGACGAGCTGAATGCCAACGAAGATTTCATGGAAACATCATCGACTATCGATAACATTTCGTTGGAAAATTACTCGGAAACTGGTGCTTCTATTTTGAGTATGATTTCTGCCTTTGAAAACATGTCGAATATCGAAAGTTCTTCGAAACCTGCTGTTTCGACAAGATTCGGTCCACCTTTGGCTCCGAAACCAAAGCGGTTTTGAAGCATTGAAAATCAGCCTAAATCAGTATTAATTTGATCTTTCTTTGTATTATATTATATTTATAATATATTTTGATAACAATATTTTCAACGCCTAAAAAACGAATTACTCCGTGAAAATTCTCTACAGCATCTCCTTTTTGTTAATATTTTTAAAAACTTTGATTTTCATCTGGACTAGCAATTACAATTGTCTTGCCTTTCTTGGATTTCAAAACGACACTTATATATTCCGCATATTGTTTTCATCCCGAAATTAATGGACTGCAAAAGTAGTCCTTGAATAAACCAACTAGTCTCATTTCTGTTAAAACATCTTATCATTATCACGTTGAAATTAAAAAGATTGCTAATTTGAAATTCGAATTTATCTTTTTTTATAATCTTTACCTCAGCAAATTTCACCCATCAATTACTTTACTTTCTTTTGAAAATCACTCCTTACTTTCTGTTTTTGATTAAGACGAATGTGTTGAATTTTTCAGTCGAATTTTATTCACCAGTGCCTGGCTTAATTGGCAACGTTGTATTGATGAGAACTGATATTGTTGTGCAATTTTTCGTGTGCAATCCGTCATTTTGTAAAAATCTGTTTAAATATTTTTTATACTTTAACAATAATTTACAATTATCTTCCTGTTTTTTTTCAAAATCTATGAGTATTAGTTCACAAAGACTTATTTTAGAAATAATTATAGGAAACGTATAACTTTAAACATTTTAAGAACTACATATCTTTGGGGATTGGGAATTTTTCGTAATAGGAATCAATATACATATATTTTGTTAAATGACAATGTCATCTTTATTTAAAGATTTTCCAAAATTGTGAACCAACCAGAATTTGGATTCTGTTCAGTTTGTCAATTGAAAGAGCTGATTTTTAAACCACGAAATTGATGTCAACTTTAAAATGTGTGTGCTTATCATGGATGTTAAATTAAGAACGGTAGGAGACCTAGATCAAACTTTTTTAAAAAATCGACTATCAAGTTTTATTAATCATACCAATGAATTTCTGTATTTTGAGTCGGTACATCGAGTATCATAGTCCATTTTTTAAGTGACTCAGTATTTACAAAGATCAGTTCTGTATTGGTTTTTTTTAGACTCGTTAAGACGTTGGTTCTGAAAAGAATTCTTGATTTTCTCAAATTGTGTATTAGTTGAAATAGTTTTGGCTTATAGTTAATTTTAAGAACTACAGTCGAACCCGGTTGATATCACTGCCTCCGTTACAGGAAAAATGATGATGATACACAGAACATGATGAATGATATTAACCAATGTACATAACCACAAAATAGCGTTTTAAAATATGATATACAAAATGGCATCCAATTAATTGATCCTCCTCTACCAAAAAATCAGAGAAATTTGCTTTTTGGAAGCAACTGACTATTATTTTAATATTTATCATTTTCCAAGATTTATAAAGAAATTGGGGCTAGTTAATTTATATTTTGAGCTAAATTATTTACATATTTTTGTTCCTGTTGATTCAATAACTGTAGAGCTGTTACGCCCTATAATGTTTCAGTGTACGAATAACACTTTGATCACAAGATTGAAACAAAGAAGTAGCATTTGGAATAGTTTAATATTTTCTAAATTTAATTCAGGGTGAGCAGAACAATTATCAAGAAAGCGCTTTTATTTTTAAAATTGAGTTCTTTATCCCATTTCCTAACTCAGATTTCTTAAATAAACGATGATATCCATGCGTTACTATTACTAAAATAACCAACAAGTTGACGTTTCACTGATCGAAAACAAAGCTGCTTCTTATGTTTACCAATGACCAAGTTTATCACCCTTTATACTTACACAGACTGAGACTGCTATTCGATCTTTGGATATTTTTGATCCAGTCAATTGGCTTTCTTTGAAGACATGTGGGCCATTGGGGAAAGCTCTCCAATATAGCCCTGTTTCGCCCGCGTTATATGTCATTTGATTTATAATTTGAAATTTTCAAGGAGATAAGGAAAGACAGATTTAGACCAGTGCGTTGTAGATAAAGTACCACAACTAGTTTTTCTCCAACATTTTATATAGACAATATTATAACGTGTTTTCCATCAACCAAGCCCACAAATGATAGCAAAAAATTGGAATTCTAGTTCTTTTACATAAAAGTGTGCTTTGGTACGTAAAATATTAACTTTTAGAAGATTTGTACTGAATGAAACGTAAAGCATTGTTATAAAGCTATACATACATATTTTGCTTTGCTTGTTTTTAGTATTTTTGTTATAATGTGCACAGGATTAGTTTTGTGGTTTTAAAAAATTTTTCTTACAGTGGACGGGGAATTTTAAATTGCTTTGCTATTTTACTGAAAGATAATTTCGGTATTCTTTGACAAGCAGATATGATATCTTTTTGCTTTATCGTAAGATATTTTCGTGTTTCCATTCTAAAATTTAGAAATACTGAAACTAATTAAACTTTGATTAATGTCGATATTCAATTAGACTTCTTATGAATGCGACTGTAAATTAAATATATAATAGGTAACGAACTAAGTTTTTTCGTCTTTTCAATTTTTAAAATTTGTAAATCCCTGGGATTCTCATTTATCTATCGATTTAAATCTTCTTTGTTTTAGTTTGCTGCTTAAGCATGTCAGTTTCAAATTTACTATATAATTAAAATTATTAACCATTATCCTCTGGAATAGGTGCTCCAAAAGTTCGCTGGACAAATCACAAATTCGAGCAATTATTTATTACGAATTGAAAAATAACACAAGCACAAATGAAACTGTTTCAAAAATTAACGTGTTTGGTGAATGAACAATGCAACTGGAAATATTGCAAAATTGGTTTAGAAATTCAATAGTGGTGATTTTTCATTGGAAGACAAAAAGAGGTCTGGAAGGCCAAAAGAGTTGGTGGATTGTCAAATTATAGACCTTCTTGAATAAAACAGATCAATTAGTGCTAAACAAGTCACTTCTAAATATAAGCGAAACAGCCATAAGAAACCGACTGAAAGTGTTAGGATTAACTTGTAAACTCAATAAATGGGTCCCCCACGAATTAGCTGAAAAAATTGAAATTTGTTCAAGACTTCTCGAAAGAAACCGAAATGATCATTTTCTCGACCGGATAGTCACTTGCGATAAAAAGTGGATCCCAGGCAAACCTCCAGCAATTCCAGGAGAAGAAATATAAACCTTTTAACCATTTTTGTGAATTTGAACATTCTTTACTCAACCATCTTTTATGTGATCTTTCATTATCCATTGTATGGGACAAAAAAATATTGTAAAGCTTTTTTATTATGCATTTGTGTGGAGCATATGTAAAATGAATATTATTATTGATAAGTCCTGAAATTATAAAATATTAAATAAATAAAAATAACTCTAAATTTAGAAAACTTAGTAAAAAATAATTACTAAAAATAAAAAATAATCTATAAACAAATAAGTAATGAAAAACAATATTAAAATTAGTAAATTAAAGACAAAAAGTTAAAAGATAAAAATTTTAATATAAATTAAGTTGTTCATAATCAAAAAGAGACCAAAAAATAAAAATTATTGTCAGTGATAAGATATAGAAAACAAACTCAAGCTTCAATTAGAATTAGTAACCACATCGTAATCAATCCTTTACAATCATTATTCACGGAATTCAGATATCAACTATCACGACAGCAGATCAGATATTTGTCAACTGTCAGTAACGAAAAACATTATATAAGGCAGACGAAACTTATATTAAAAAAAGGAAAAAGAGAGAAAGAAGAAGGAAAAGAATGAAACAAACGACTGACGAGGATTCATTCATCAACTTGCCGAAGAGAAAAATTAACGCGTACAGAATCTTCGACCTACAAGGAAATTACGAAAGGAGTAACAATCATCAACAGAGATAAAGGAGAAAGGAGCGTCCAAGGATTCAAATCACTAACCGAAATAAACAATTATCTACCGATTCGTATCAAAGGGTTATTTCGATTCAGAAATATATCAGTTCATATATTCTTACGTAAATAGTTTTTACATTTATAATATATTTAACAATATCAATTTGATCACAAGTTGACTATTGTAAATACTTTTAAAATAAAAAACGGAATTAAACAATTGGATAGATTTCCAATTGTTGTTCCAGCTTCAAAATATTTTTATCTGTTTTTCTCCTATAATCTTTTTGCTTCCTCGACGTCAAGTAGGACGGATAAGAGCTTTTTGAATTTGAGAACTCTTTAAGCTAAGCTAGCAAAGAGTATAAACTGATATTTCCGGGACTTATCATTAATAATAATTTTGAATTTTTAAATTTGTTCAACAAAGTATTGTAGAGGTTTTTGAATCGATATAAAAATAATTTTTTTAAACTAATAATATTTAATTGTTTTGATTTTGTCTTAGTGATCACAAATTTTTATTGAAAGTCATATTTAATATTTGGTTTATAAGTATTGATCATCTGCACGCATTTACTTTAACCCAGTCGATTTAAAAATAAACAAACGCAACCTCTTACATAATTTAAAAAACGAAAGTTACACTCTCTAAACCCTTCTGATAAAATTCATATTATACGAGGTACGTTAAGTTTTAGACAGATATTTAAGGTTTAAGAAAGTTCTCTTAAACGTCAAAACTTAACATTATTATTATTATTTTTTTTTATACATATGTACTCATTATATATATAATCATTCTATTTTATTTTATATTATTAAATTTTAAAGAGTCATGAGACCCCAATTTTCTTTATTTTGGTATGTTTAGAGTAAAATTTATTCATTTGTTTATCGTTTCAGATCAATCACTACTGGTAAGATTTTATTAATAATATTTTTATTTTTCTTTAGAAACCGGAGATTGTCCTTATTTTCTCAAGTAACGGAACTTAAGTTAATTTTGTTATTTATTATTTTAAAAAAAATAATAATCACGAAAACATAAGATCATAAAATCATTTTTTAGTTTTTCATAAAATAAAATCAAATCATTTATCAACATTGTCAGTTTCTGATAAAATAAAATCAAACCAAATTGAAATTGACAGATCGGTATGATTCTTTGGGCATTGGGTTGGGTTGAGTGGATTTTTAGATTGATACTATTGGGTTGTTCACAAATGAATAATAATAGCAACATTTAAAAATATATAGAATTAAGCTCATTGTAATGAGTAAGCTTTGTCGGCATAGAGCATCTGTGACTTGATAATTCATCTAATAAAAGATTAAATCCACAAAATTTTCCAGTGGAAAACCAACCTTCTGAAGGTAACGGATTTACCAGTCACAATCTGACTATAAGCAAATTGAGACTGAAGATGATTTTTCCATGACAACGATTCTGACCCTAGCATATAAATGGGAATAATAAGCTGACACCAATCATAGACTGAATTTCAAACCATTGCCATGCAATATTAAAACTAAAAGATCGTGATTTGGCTAATATATGGTATTAACTATTATCGGAAGTCTAACCAACACAGTCAAGTTGGTACCTTAAGTGAACTTTGTATAATATGAAAATAAAATCTGATATATACCAAAAAAGCGGAATCCAAAATGTGCAATTTAATTACCCAACCAGTTTTCCTTCAATTAACTTTAATCGAATGTATAATGTTTTTTGTATAGATGTACTTTTTATTAATAAAAGTTCTTTAAAAGATTAAATTTTTATAAATATTTTGCTACTAATTAATGAAATCTTTTTAGACTTGTGATTTTTTTCATCTCATTTTTATTTCAAATGCTGCTTAAAAAGTGTAATTTCAATCAGACACTTTAATTTTTAAAATAAATAAAATAGTAAATATTTCTATTTAAATCTTGTCTTAACCGCCTAAAAGGAAAAAATAATAATTTAAGTTCCTTTTTGTACATAATTTAAAGTCTAACAAAGTTTTAATTTTTAAAATTATAAATATATATTAATTTAATATGCGAAATTAATTTGAGTGGGAAAATACTTTTGGAATTAGGGAAACATATTTAAAGAAAATTATCAACACGATATGTATTTAAGTAAATTGGTTAATTTAATAACTCAATTTATTTAAAATTTATGAAAAAATTAAAAAAATGAGATTTATTTTTATTTTTTAAATCCTCTTTTTACGTAATTATATGTATTATTTATTTTCGTTTGTTTTAATCTATAATGATTTCTTTATACCGCCATTACAAAAAACATTTAAATTCTTATTAATCAAAATTGATATTTATGTTCGTAAATAAATTGGGAAAATGTTAAATGAAATAACTTTAACTCAAAATAGTTGAATTTTATATCAAATCCAACATTTATTAATACTTATTATGAGTTGTCTTCAAACTATAGGTCCATGATGGTGATAACTATGCGAAACGATTAATAAAATAATTGAATGATGACGTGACTTATTGATTTATTGGGAAAATGTAAGGTTTATTTGATTTTTTGAAATTTAACATTTAATTAACTTAACTTTTGAACCCTTTGATTTTAATTTTATACAAATGAGTAATTTCAATTTTAATATTACTGAAAATAATGAGATTTAATGTCAGTATAAAGTATAAGTATAATTAATATGAATATTTGTAAGTTTATTTTGTTCAATAGAAATTTATTTTGTTAATTGTGATTATAATTTCTAGTTGGTCTTGCAACATTATAAAATCTTACTTCATTAAAAAAAAGTTTCAATATTGACTTCCAGGTTCTCAAATTTTGAAGCATATAACTCTAAAGTTTATTGTATTTACATTTTTTCTAACTGGAACCAATGTGGTTTTCTGAGGGGTATAATGAAATTGTCGAAGAACTGTGTCACGATTTCTAACCTCTCTTCAATTAATACTAAAAAGTTTTTTTTAACATGAAGGTGTATTTTTTATTCACATATGACAACTCATTTTTTATTTTCAAGTTTAATTACCGCACTTATTTGGTTATACAATATCTGTCTTTAAAAACCTTTTTACAATGGTGTTCACAGTTTCTCTCAAGCATAAGGGCAATGGTCTTTACGTCACAACTTTCCAATGTTTTGGCCACAATTTTCTCCATGTCATTATTTGATGATGTTGGTCTTTTCTGCCTTGGGTGTTCTTTTTCCTTAACTTACTGCGTTTGAATATATTTTTAATAGGTTAGTTCGATATATTTGAGGTATAAAAATACATACATTAAAGAAGACTAATTTATAGGATTTTTTATGAAATTCATAATTTATTTTCATTGATTGACTAATTTATTTAATTGATTGACAAAATTATTTAATTGATCGAAATACCCTATATATTCTCTTACTAACAGATTTTTCTTTTGAATTTCACCTTTTGAATTTATAAAATTTTTTTAAAAACTTTTATTCTGACAAACTAGTAAATGAAAATCAAAATTTATAATAGTTGCCCTAAGAGATGTGATATAATAATTATTGATTCCTGTACGACCTTATTGAAGTCATTTATTTTATAACTTCATTATATTTATTAATGAATTAATTATTTTTTAATTTTAATTTGTGGATTTATTTTACGGATTACATATTGGGATCAATCCACAACCTAAAAACCATTATCCATATTAGGATACAATATATTTATAATATTGAATTTAATCAGATTTAATAAATTTTATTCAGTGTTATATTTCTTTTTAATTACCAAATAACCAAAATAAGAGGTCGTAATTTTTTTGAAAAAGTTACCAATAAACCATGAAAAAATTTAGGAGACAACTGGAAAAGCTTTAGCGGGATCAGATAATGAAAAAAGTTCAAGAATAGAATCGATAACATCAGCAAAATGGTGTATTCGTGTTAATTTTTAAAGGGCAGAAGAATAGGTATAAATATTTGGTCCTATTTTATGGAATTGATCCCATAACCGACTAAAATATACAAGAAATCCGCAAAAATCAAAAAAAAAAGAAAAACTGTCGTAGAAAAGATAGAAGCAAGTAAACTCAATCGAGTAAACCCCTGAAAAGTCTTAAATAATTAATTATGCTATCTGCTAATATTTATATTAACCAAGTTGTAATATCCGATTCTCTCGCTTTATAACGGTGAAGTTCATCAATAACCTTGTGGGTAAATACGCACACAAGAAGACAATAAACTGTTTTTGTTCTCCACCACACAAAATTACACAATAAATGTCAATATGGTTCTTAAATATCATAATCGATCAAAAATAATCAACATCTTCCATACTATATTAATTAATTAAGTCTTAATCCCTAAAAAAAATTCCAAAGGGGATTGAAGAGAAATGTCGTGCAAAATATTATAACCTTGTGATATTTTTGGATGAATGAAAAGTTCTCAGTAGTTCATTGCACCAAAAAGTATTGGCCCATCCCTTCACACAGTTATTTAATTTTAAATTTAAAATTTTTTTTCTGAAACTCCTCAGTTCTGAGAGCTGTTTTTATAGTCTATTAATATAATAAATCCGTAACAATAATAAACCACTAAAAATAATTTAGAGAATTCTTGTTAAATATTCTTTTACTCTATGATTTTGTTTTCATTTTAATGAGATTAAATAAGTTTAATATTTTTAAGAATATACATTTAAGAAATTCAAAAAATTTTAAAATTAAATATGTATTTATAAATTATAAATAAGTATATCAAATTATAGATTATAGTGATCGTCTTCTACATCTTATCATCAGGAAGACACGAAAGTCTGCTAATGGTTGACTAGGGAGTTGAATCGCATTCCAAGAGAGACCTTGATTATCTACATGAGAGACCATGTGTTTAATTAGGAACTATAATTAATGCTAAAACCTGATGGTATCCACATGTTAGCCTGGACCTGCTGATGATTGACCAGGAAACTGAGTAGAATTTTATGAGTCGCACAGATATCTTTATTATTGTTCAATCTTATGGTAGATCTCCATATACAGTATAGTATGTTGTCCTCACAAATGGTATCCTCATGTTTGCCTGGACTGAGGTTTAATATTTTGGATGGTTTCATTGATATAGATGGCTTTTTTGAGAAACTTAAGTAGATGTAGTTGTATCTCATACGATCATTGATTTCTGAGGACGGATTTTTTAAGTGTGATTTTCTAACATACATAACATATTAGCTAATTTGTCTGTTACCAAACCGATCTATTCGTAATGGTTCTCAATGATTTGAATCATGTGTTTTCTCTTCAAAGGAGAGAGGTTTCTCATCACATTTCGGCTTAAGATAATTACTTTCCTATTGTATGTAAAAAAATATGAATAGCAATGTTTTTTATAGAGCTCTAGTTAATAAAAAAATATTCTATTAAACAGGAACAAATTTATAATAAGAGGATTTTAATCAGTATCTTAAATAGTAATATATATCTGAAGAAAGAGAAAGAGAAAAATAATAGAGAATAATTAGAATTTTATTTCGTTTACAAAAAAGTCTTCAAGTTAAAAAGGTGTTCATTTTCTATTTAATTTAATTATTTATAATTTATATAATAATTAAATCACACCATAGAATAAATAATTTCATAAAACATTAAAAATATACTTTTTTTTGGAAATTTATATGATTTGACATATATGATGGATGTTCGTTATCTTTATATAGATATGATTGTTCACAGTGTCTATTGTTATTACTAATAATACTATTATTATTATTATTAAATTTTAAATTATATTTTTTATATTATCGTTATCCATATATTGCTATTATTATGATTAAAGAACCTTCATTTCGGCAATTTGTAATTTTACAATCTTTTTATGGAAATCAATCATTAAGTGTCCTAAAGTAAAAAATTAAAAAAATTGGGTGAGATAAATTTACTTAATATTTGAAAATGTAATGAATTCTAATAAAATTTTACAGCTAAATTTATAATACAGCTAGTTAAATAATAAACAAAACAATAAATAAAACAAAAAAATTTTTTTTTTAAATTACCAAAATTATCATTATAATAGATACTAAACATATATTATCAATGAGAGAAAAATTGATACAAAAATCACTGTTTAGCTAACTGATTTTTGTCTAGAGACAGTTTTGAAATATTCTTTTACCTGGAAATTGTAAACTATACAATCCTTTAAATAATTATATACTTATAATATAGACTAAAAATATATAAATTCATTTTGCTAAATGAAAATGCTCGGTCACATGTTACTTAACGAGTTTCTAGACATTTAGAAATAATTTGATGGGAAGTACTATCCCATGCGGCTTATTCTCCTGACTGTGACCCTACAGATTATCATCTGTTTCGGTCGATGGGACACTCACTTGTCTAGCAGCACTTCCAATCCTTTGAAGAGATTGAATAACGGGTTACTCACTGGGCAGCCACCAAAGATGAAGATTTTTTTCACCGCGGAATTCCTTAGCTTCCTGATAGATAGCCACAAATCATTGCTAACGATGGTCATTATTTGATTAATGTATATATTTTGTTTGTTAAGTTTCCCTAAAATTGACTAAATTTAAGTTACAAAAATTGATAATGGGCTTATATGTTACTTTACATAACGTATCAGAAGGATTTATGAAGTGTAATTCGGAACAAAATAGGATAAATGAAAACAATTGAAATCAAATAAAAATATTTTTATTTGTAAAAATGTGAGTTTACAAGGGGATTTTAAATGAGAATCCTTAAATCCTTACACAGTTATCCTGTAACTTGTGGTAAGGTCCTGAGATGATTTACCAACCCTAACTATTGTGTTAATCACAAACAAAAAGAGAAAAATGGAAAATGGGTAAACAAAATGAAGATAATCCTATGAAATAGTGATTATAATCAAAGAATGGATGATTTTAAGATAAATTTAAATAATCTGTGTAAACCGTATTAGTTTACCAGATATAATAAATGAAATAATAATATGTACAATTGTTTTTATATATTTTCTTTGTTTAATAATTAATTAATAATAGTAATAATAATAATATTGTTAGGACTTAATGTTATTTATTTTTTAAGGATACTCATTTTTACAAGTGAACAAAGGTAAAAATACTTTTATTAAAATCAAATCAAAAATAAAAAGTTTCAAGATCAAAAATAGTCAGAATTGTTTTTTAAATGTTAAATAATTCAATTTCTCTTGGGTCTCCACATATTGTTAAACTCTTCAAGGGACACACAATATATATTTTAAAGACGTATTTAAAGGTAGTTATAAATATTTAAAACAAGTAATTAAAAAACTTTCAAATTCAAACTTGATAAATTAGGAAAAAAATAATTTTGCTTAAAAAGAGAAAGCAAAGAGACTTAATACTGCTATCAGTTAGTTTAATTTACTGAACGACACATGTTTAGTACAGTAAAAAAATTCGCTTTAAAATCGTGATTATTGTAAAAAATGAACTAAAATTGATGAAATTGTGACAAGTATAGTAATATTTTTTAAATAATTATCACTCCTCTGTAAATATTAATTGTTGTTTTAATAATATTTGAATTTTGAGATTTTTTTCAATTTTAAAAACGACAACATTTTTGGCACACTTCATACACACAAATCCTACAATTGTACAATTTAGCATGATTACTTTGCATAGCCTCAATCTTATTGATGTATTTTGTCTTTTGGTACAGTTGATAAGATATATAACATCTAAATTCATTTCTGTAAAAAAGTTGGGGCCATCATAATCCATCAAGTGTAAATCTCTATTCGTCTGTGAATACAGTATTCTCCCAAATATAGTTGAACGAAATCCATTCTGTAATCAATTTCGTTCTTTTTTTATTCCAGAAGATTGTAATTCATATTGGCCAATTTCAAATGTCTCTGTACTGTTCTTGCTGATACAGCCAACCCACAACATTTCTTGATCTTAGGTGAATTCATTTTTTCCTGCTTATTCATTAACTTAGTAATTTCTCTTTTGATGGATAGTGCATTTGCTTTACTTATTTTTGTTGTTTCCTCGCTTTTTCTTGTGTACTGCATATTTATAGATCACTAAATTCCTAACAGAATATCTAGAAATACCTAAAATCGTGCCGATTTCACCACATCTTTTCCTTAATTTTTGAACTTCATTAAAATATTTTTCATATCAAAAGAAATCAAAATTATTTCTAAAAATAAAATAAACTATATTAATTATAAATCAGTATAAACAGCTGCACGTCTCTGGAACCAGGTACTGCAGCTTGCGATAATTCTTCGACATATTGATGATTTTGCTGTTTTCAGAGAGTAATTTTTCTTATGGATATGTCTTGTCTAAATCAACCAGAAAGATTCTAGTTGAAAAAAGATTTTAAGACTCGCTTGCAGAAGAAAGTGCTAATCTGCGGTCATTGAATAAAACTAAGCTTAAACAATGCGCAGAGCAAAATACTTTGTAAACAAAGAAATTTACTCAACAAAAAGGATTGAAGCACCGAAACAATAGTCCTTTAGTGGTATTATTCTTGATATATTGGTCTAATTTTGAAGTCGTTTATTATGTATTCATTTCTTTTTTAAAGTTTCCATGGTTATTCTCGGCCTCTTAAAATGTGGTTTGTCATTTTTAGTCCGTTATAATTTTTTCCATTTTATTGGGTTTCAATTTCTTTGCTCATTTGTCTCAATAAGGTTCTTGATATATGATTTGTTGGACCAATTTTTTTGAAATTTTCAACACGAGTCTCTTGTAAAACCTGTATTAACACTAATTAGTTTATATTCCAAAAGTCTGTTTTTTTAATAATAATTTTTCTCACATCAGAAATCTAAATATTCAAACAAATTTAGTCAAATAGTAGGAATTTTTTTCTAGAAAACTTTTTTATCTTTGGGTGTTATTTTACAGTTTATACAAATATTCCCAGGGTATTTTGACTTCCCTTTTAACCAAGTCCAGGGTGATTAATTCATTTACGGAGTTTTAATATTTTTGACAAAGATTTAAATATTTATTTTTCTAACATTTAAATATTTTTTTTGGTATTAAATTTTGTCTATTCAAAGACAAATGCTAACGACACACACAAACACACTGTGGTTTCGATATGCTGCTTTTTATATTTATGAACGTAATAAAAGCAATATTTTATTAGAAAATATAGTAAAGTGAAAATCTTATCAAATGGAATTAGATGTAAATGTAACCATAATCATCAATTTATTGATATTTTATATAATTTACATTTTTGAATTTAACATACCAATCACGAGCAGTTCTTTCTGCTATGGCACCATCTCCATATACAGCGCAAATATCT